>VYZT01022688.1:300-28307 GCA_013400735.1 Pomatostomus ruficeps
GCACACCTGGCTGCTTTGTAAAACATATTTGGAGATATATCAGAAAACAAAGGGAAGAGAACACTGGAAGAGTATTGATTGTTTGATCCTTGGGAACAGTTCACTACCCTGGCATACAGCAATGCTAGATATATATCACAGTATAAAAGTAGATCTGAATTTGGATCTGAATTCTAATCAGGCCAAAATCTAGTTTACATAAGTATTTATGTCAGGTCACTTTAGCAATAGACTTTTTTGCTGAAATTTAGGAGGAAAACTTGAGTCGGTTTCCTCCAAACTGCCTTTGGCTTTTACCGTTTCTTCTCTGGGGCAACATCCTAGTTTAGGACCTATAGCCCCAGGAAACTGACTGAAACCTATGCCAAGCCACAGGGCCCATTATGCCAGATTTTCTCCAAGCACATCTCCAGGATCAAGCCATGCACAAAACCAGCTGGAGCAACATGCTTCTGTCTTTTCTCCTGTGCTTAGATCAGCAAGGATTTCAGAAAGACACAGCTATGGTCCTTGCCTGGAGCAGGATGACAAGTCAAAGCAGACGTGAGAAAACTGAAATTTGGGGGCACTGGGGACAGCTTCAATTTACGTGTTGCTTAAATTCACGCTGGTTAATTATCCTTTGGGAGAGTGAGAGAGGGATCAGGCATGGCCATGTGGCTCAGTGGTTACACACTGCCCCGGGAGGTAGGGGTGCAGTGCCACAGCAAGCAGGGCATGGCTATTAACAGCAGCTGTGAAGCTGACAGGACTATCAGACACAATCAGCAGCTGACAGGGTACTGGGGAATATATTTCATCCTGGGAATAACCACATGGCCACATTTCCCAAACCAAGTGAGAAAACAATAAGAACAAAAAAAGACCAACTATTCCCCTTTGTCCCCCTTCCACAAGGTTTTATACTCTTGGATTTGAAAAAGAAAAGATAAAGCAATTTGTTCTAAAGAAGAATGAAGATAGAGTTTAAAAAAATCTGCCCAGCTCTGCTTAGTGTCCTGGTAAATAAGGTTCTCTGCAGGAATGGGAGCGACTAGGCAGGAGAAAAAGGGACACATCTGCCAAACTAAGCAGACTGTGGGTGAACATGACTAAAATTGTCATGGCATGCCTTCCCAGGAAAATGGTGGCATGCCCAAACCATGGGTACAGAGGGGAGGGATGCTGACTCAGCACAAAAACCCTGGTGGTGTATGAGCAAGGTGAGATTCTCTGGAAATACCTCCCCTGAGGATCATAATGGAGCTTGGGCAGCAGGGGAGCCCAGGAGCTGGCAGCCAGCAGGGTTTCAGGAAATGCTGATGCTGGATTCAAGGAAGCAGGTCTTTGAAAGCCCAGCACTGATGTTCTTCAACCAATTAAAACATCACCTAAAAATATGGTCTTAAAGAAAATATCATAAATGCCTGAAGTATAGTTAACATTGGATTTTAAAGAAGATAGTGTTGTGGTTGTAAAAACTTATATTTTCCACAGAATTCGGTGCATTTTATCTGTTATCTTCAGTGAAATTCACTGAAGTCCTTCTGTGAGTTCACAGCATCTCCAGACACAGGGTCATTATTACTATATTCTGTGACTGGTGAACTAGGAGCAAAGAAATATTCATCACAAACTTCTATGCAGTTCATCACCAGCAAAGGGACATACCAAACCTGTATTTTAACAATAGCCTGACTCTGTTTCTACAGATAGTATCCCTCAATAATCCTCATTAGATACATTTTTAGATTCATGCCTTCAGTCAGCTTAATACTATTACATCTACTTTAAAAGAGTATCTTGGATAGTATATAGGCACCCTCCATACCTCACACAGGTTTGCTCCTGCTGTGAACCAGGGATATAGATGCTGGATATAGATGCTATGGCCATGGACACAACTGAAAACAGAAGCCAGAGGAAATATATCCCAGCATCAGAAAACATACTGCTTGTTTTTCAAATCTTATCTTTCTTATGAAGTCAGTCTACTGACCCTCACATACACATTAATTTGGTCTAAAAGTCTTCAAGGCAAAGAGATGTGCTGCTGCCAGCATTCCTGACAGGGTCCTAGCCATGTCAGGATTGCCTGAATTCCCATATAATAACTCTCATAGACAGCTGCCAGGAAGTTCAGCATTAGCACACTGCTATGGAGAGTTTATATAGCTGTTATTGTATGGAGAAGAAATGGGAGATCCAATGTGATCAATGTGTCTTTCCCCCAGGATATGTTTGTATGACCTAGCACAGCCCCTTTAGCAAAGTTTATGCCACTTGCAAAGTCAGTCATGGAATTATACAGCATACAGGGTAGTCTCTCCCTGGAGCATATTTCCCTTTCAATTTCTAGACACAGTTCACAATGTCCTTAAAATTCCTTTCTTGAAGACATGGGCAGAACATGAGGAGGTGATAGGTAATGCATAGTTGGGATAATTCCTCCTATATGACACCTTGCTTCTTCATTCTGTTTGAACAAAAGATGGGTATATTAGGTTGGAACTCAGCAGACACATTTTGCTGTGATCTGATTTTAAACTTGCCTCTGGGCTGCTCAGATACTAGCTGGTGTTCATATCACAGTTCATGATCCATTAGTACGTGGAGCTGTGGAGTTTTCTGCTCCTTTCCCTCTCACCTCTGAGATTCAGTGTGTGAGGCTGGGCTTAGACTTTTTCTGAGCTCTCACAGGGTTCTCTCCAGCAGTTTATTCTGATTCTACAAGGGAATGAAGGATGTCCCAGACTTTTTTGAATCATGTTCCACTGCTCTAGACTGTGATGGTCCCATCACCATGGATCCTGTGGGATAGCACCCATGCAAGCCTCATTATCCTTGAAATATAACCACACTTGTCTTCATCATCTGGGTTGCCATTAGTTAAGAGCAGGTATTCTGAGTGCAACACCTCAGACTTCCTAAGAGAGTTTTAAAGGAAGATGAAATCCAAACTTCTGGACAACAGTGACTTTGTGACATGTACCACCTACTTCCTTCATGTATTCAGGAAGATGATTAAACAATTGTATATAGGAGGATCTCACAAAATGTACCTTGACAAGTCATTACCACTGCTCAGAGGAATTCCAAGTAGGCAGAAAATACAAGCAGATTTGAGAAATCACTGGTTGAAGCGGATTTTTCCAACTCAACTGGAAATGTGGTACAGGGCTTTGCTTTACATTTATTTGTGAGGGGTTGGTGTATGCAGCCTATGCCCATTCTCACCTGTCCGTTCATTGAGTCCCTAAGGTTAATAGGAGGCATAAGGATAGAGCTGATGTTTCTTTGCTTGGTAATAAGAACCACAACATCTTATGCTTATAAACATTACAAGTCTTGAGATAACTTCCTTCCAAATCGCCTGAAGCCTCATCTAAAATAGTTCAGTTGTTACCCCTTACACAAGTGTAGTATTTATTGACATTTTTTTGTTCTTTGCAATCTACATTCAAAATCACGCCAGCCAGTGCATCTAGCAGGGTAAAGGAAAGGTCTAGTTCCTGTGCAGGGATTGTTATACAACGCGAACAGCTCTCTGTTTTGTGAAGGTCGTTTAAAAATGAGGAGAGAATAAGAGAAGTAAAAACACAAGGAAACTACAGGATATGATTCATAAAAATCCCACATCTCCTCTATATGCTCATACACTCTTCTTTGAAAAAATAAATAAAAGGTTTTGTTGTTTAGCAATGTTCCAGTAAGTAACACACATGCCAGAGAACATGCAAGCTCAAAACAATGAGCTAAAATTAGAAGAGGCAGATTCAGCATCTGAAGGCACAAATACACACACACTTTATAATGTGAAGGCATCTGGAAGAAATATAGTCACATGGACAGTCTGGGTGCTGGCATAACGACTGTAGCTCTGGAGATTTTTCCGTCAGCTACAAGCTCTTTGTGGATCCTCAAACAACTCTTTTAATACTGTCTGTGAAAAGAGGCAGTGATGGGGCTGCTTCTGTGGCTGTTGTGAGTATGAAACCCCGGATGTTTACAAGGATCTTGGATTTTCATGTTGAGTGCCACTGAAATAAAATTATTTCTTCAAACCACTCAGCTGTAAAAAGTGCTCAAAAAGTAATTCACTTTGAGCCATTTTTCTATTCAGAGTAAGGCTATTTCCTACTGAAATGGAAGACACAGACATGATATACACTAGGACAGACCATTTGTCAGCACTTCAGCCTCAATAAAAATATTTTATCTCAGATTTTTCTCCTAACTTATAAAAAAAAGGTTCTGTACAGCAGATGCTTGCTAGCCATGATCAGTTTTCAGCAGACCTTATCAGCTCAATCAATAAACCACTTACATTCCCAGAGAAATCATAGAAATCATGTTCAGCAGCAGCAAGAAGCAGCAAGTTCTACCAAGAGCATGTGACCAGTACCACTCTTCCATGATGTGCCATCAAACGGTAACCAAAAAAAGGGTTACTTACACCTACAGTGGAGAAAAGGACAGTAACCATGGCTATGGGCAAACTTTGGTATTACAAAGAGGATTCAGGTGGAGTTGTCTGATCCCACTCTAGATTTACATTTCCTGTTCAGATACAGGCTCTAAAGGAGATAACATGAGCTATCGTAGGTCAACAAAGATGGAAAGAGTCATTGCAAGACAACATTACACTGTGATAATGCTTCTCATGAAATAATTTGTTGGACATTTTTAAAGAGAACTGGAGTACACATACTCATTTTTGAAGTTTTTCAGCATTTTTGCTTTTTACAGATGTTGCTGCAGCTGTTCACTTACGTGCTCGACTTCCAGTAGGAACCCAAACACCCACTTCAGGCAGTAGCTCATAAGGAACCAGGACTGGTTCCTTCCAGCTGAGGTGGCAGAGACAGAACTACTACACATTAGATGTAGTGATAGACAATACATATTTGCATTTCAGCTAACATAACATATCTTTATATAACATGATTTTGAAGGGAGGAGGAGAGGCAGCTGAGAATGAGAGAAATCAAGTGCAGGATTAAATATGGTTTTGTTTTCTAAGAATCAGTTATTATTTTTCCTGCTGTATTTGGTAGGTGAAATAAGCAATCATCTAGTTTATCCCTTCTTGTAGGTCAAATTAATTGTAACAAGACTAGATTAATTATAGCCTCAATACTAGATTATCTACAGAGGTTCCAATAAGGTTTTCAAGACTAGATTACTTAAAATACAGAGAAAAATGTTAGAATTTCACTGGTTGCCTAACACAGCCAAAGCTGGAGAGCAGAATTCAGACAAAGGATAGAAACTTAAGAAGAAAACATTACAAATTATGCCAGTTATCTTCCTACTCTTTGTTCACATGTAGAGTCTGGCAGAATTACAAGTAGTTAGGGTGGGCTACTGTCACAGCTAATGTAGGTACTGTGAATATGGAAAACAAACCTGTAGTGACTTGGGGAACATAAATTATAATGTATGCTTTTACCTTGATTGATTGATTGATATTTTGTTTTGATAATAATTAATAACTTTACCACAGACTAATCTTAAATTAGACAGCTAAAGAACAACGCATTCAAATGCTATAACTATCTGAATGGTGTAAAATTATGTTGTCTGTACATAAAATATAGCACAAGAGAGGTAATTTAGGATCTTACCAGGAGTGTTCTATTCAGTTATTAACCATCTATGAAGACATTCATGTGACAGCCATAACAGGCTGGGTATTTTTCAGTGATATGTGGACAGAGAAGTTCAGCCAGAAGCAGCATACAAGCTAAGAATATAAATTTTGCACAAAATCCTGGATCCATGCCCTTACTCCGCTTCTAATAAAGTATGGAATCATTCTGGGTTTTTGTTGAACCTCTTCCCTTTTACAGGCAACCCCAGAAAAGGATGTAACAAGAACTGTGAAACCCTATTTGACAAGTCTCCAGGAAGTACTGTACCTGGGCACCATGACAGCCAAGGTAAAACCTAAACTTTTCTCTTTAAAAACAAACAAACAAATAAAAAAAAGTATCTCTAGCATACTGAAACCAAACACCACCATTTTAATATCCTTCTCCTTTTATTTTTCAAGGAAAAGAGAAAAAATAAGGGAGAAGAGCAGTAGCTCAGCACACATTCACTCAGCTTTATCTCACTATTTACCCTTTCTGACAAAGAGCCATCCAACTCTTGCTACTCCTTTCAAAGCTGCCAATGGAAAGAAAGATTTTTCCTGGGGAAGAGGATCTCCAAGGGAGGCAGTGAAAAAACATGAGAAGAGGAATCTGGAAGAATTCACTCCCACCCATCTACAGGAGATTCCTAGAAGCATTGTTAGTCTGAAGGTTTCCAAAAACCCACTCCACTTCTCAAAGGCAAGGTCAATTCTGGCAGGTTGATTTTAAAGCAGCAACGGTGTCTAGCTGGAATCTCTCACAAGGTTGGAATGTTAGAAGTAGACCCAGGAGAGAGGGTTTAATGTACAAAATGCAGGTGAGGCAGCCAGAAAGACATGATGAATACAATTTATCACAGTGCTCTGCAATTTATCACGACGGAATCACAGGAAACAAGCAAAGCAGAGAAGTAGATAGATAGACTGGATAGACTGAGATTCTCTGTGCATGGAACTTCTTTGAAATATGCCAAGGAAATTACATGTTACATGTGCAGATTTTCAAACAGTATTTTATTGATGGAATGGAGCTGTGTGTTTCTAGGTTTGGGGTCCTTTTCCCCAGAAAAGAAAAAGATGTGTTATTCTGAAGAATGAAAAAAAAAGCTGAAATTATAGGATGCTGTTTTACTTCATTTTGGTTTTAATCCCCTTCTGGAACAGGTCTGGACACATGCCAGGAGGTAGGGGTTTCCATGTGCAAACAAAGAGCCTGTATTTCCCAGCTACCCTCCCCTCTGCTGTTTTCAAGTTCAGGTGCACGAAGCTCCACACACAGAAGCAATTTCAATCTGTAAGCTGCTTTTGACAATGTGCAAGTGATCAAAACGTGCTCACAGCAAACACACTCCTTCCTCACTCTGTTGCTTTTGCGGGTGCCTTTCTCAAAACAGGTCTGTTCTATCAAGGTAACAGCTCTGAGTTTTACAGCAGCAGTGCTGGAGCAACACCACGGCCCAGAGCATTGCTGCAGAGTGCTGGGTATTGCCCACCGCCCACAAAGTAGGGGCCTTGCAGCTTTCAAAACACTGCATGTACTATTTAAATTGCTTCACTGGGAGGAGAATTATGTGTTCTGCAACGCCTCAGGACAATGAGCCAAAGGAACTATAGAATATGAGCTTGGTGTTAGAGCCGGAGCTCTGCAATGCTCTGCTTTGTGTGTGTTTTAGCCTGCTATGTAACATTACTTTTACATTAACATTTGTGGTTCTTTTTTTATGCACTCCAGCTTCACCATGCTTCCCCCTTTATATTTTAACAGTCAGAATCTTATGATCCAACCAGGGTGGCATGTTCAAAGCTTCACTTCTTAGCACTGATTAAAAAATAAAACAGGCAAAAAAAACCCCCTCAGAGTATTGAACGAGCTTACTTCAAATAGCTTTTATTAACACTAGGACAAGACTATAGCCAAAGAATTATACAAAACACAAAACAAAAGGGATTTTTAACAACTTGGTTGAGACTATTTCACGCCAATCCAATGCTCATATATGTATAATCAACAAAGTTCTGGAGCACAATGTTACTTAACATTACTCATTGGATACTTTCAGATACAAAAATGTATCAGGAATAATAACAATGGTTCCTTTTACTCTTATGGAAATATTACTATTGACCTTTAAAAATGTTGCCCTTTGGGTCAGTCCCACTGATGCTTTATCCCTTAAAATCTGCTCTGCTTGGAAGGACAAATTACAGAAAAACTTTCAGAGCTCTGAGCAAAAGGACTGGTTTTTATCATGGAAACAGATAGCAACATCAATTTCCCAAGGAAAAAAATTAGACATTTCAGCTGTGCATCTGTAGACCAAAAAGTCAGTCTTGTAAAAACCCACGGCAGTAAGCTTGCTTTGAAAGCCTTAGTTATGACTTGACCAGGTATTGCTTTAAACTTTCCTACTGCATCCTAACTTGGAATATTAAGCCAAGGATGAAATTTAAAATAGCAGTAAACTAAGCAGCAAGAGACGTGAGTATGAACCTGTTCCCCTAACACATGACATATCCATGCTCATGAAGCCAATAGAATAGATCTGCCACAGTCAATGTTCTTTCAGACAGGTTTTTCTAGGAGCAGAACGGGCACCTTATATCAGAAAGAGGTGTGTGGGCAAGCTCAGATCTTTTACCTGGGCTTTTTTTAGTGTTTTGTGTGGCTGATGAAAAGTTCGGGTTCCTCCTCTAGCTGCCTCCCACGTGTTACCCAAAGCCTGTTAGAGGAGGGATTTAAGTGGCCTTTGAATCAGGACATCCTATGGCTCTGCTATTGCAAATGTGCCTCTGGCCATGCAGGCGTACCATCGGAAGGGGGTAAGGTGTGGAGATCTTGGCACAGAATCCCTCCCACTGCATAGTACTAGTGCCACAGCCTGCATGCATCACTGGTCTTTAGACCATCCCCGCAGAAACACGTCTTTATTATAAATCACAGCCCTAGTAAATGACAGCCCAACTCACAGTGTGCTAACGGGCATCCAAAGAGCAGTATCTTCGAAGGTGAAGAACAATTTATATTTTGCTATAATCTGTTCTCATATACTGAACCACGGAGCATGGCACTAGAGCAGGATGAAGGATTGTGCAGGAGACATAACTGAGAGCTGCTGGAACGTCCATCCTTTTTGGTGTTCACTCTCTGTAGTGTGTGATTTACTAGTGATTACAACTGAGCTAATAACAAGATGTCATGGGACAAAACCCTTTTGGATCAAGTGAAAAAATGACATTGTTAAAATCAAAATGGGTCTCTTTTGAGGTTAGAGAGGAATGCAAGTTTCACAATTTCTTTTTTTAACAGTCAGCAGCCAGCCAGCTAAATAGTACTCTTAAAATACTGCTGCAGTTTGGATCTGTTACAAAAATGAAGCATTTAATTGCTGTGAGAAGTGACAAAGATAAGCTATTCTCATTCCCACACCAACAGCAGGGGAATCTGTCAGAAAAGACAGACTCTTTTTAGGTGGTTTTCTATGTTTTACAAGGGTGAATTCAATTACAGGTACAAAAACAAAGCAAGTGACATGACAAAGAAAGATCTTAAATGATATTTTAGTACCCAAACTCCTTCAAAGCCAGCATGAAAAGCAAGTAGCAGAAACTTGATTTAAGAGAGATTCTTTCCTGGCAGGTTCCACACACCACATCCCCCCTCCCCAGGTACATATTCTGTTTTACTTCCATATGGAGTCTGTAAAAAAAAAAAAAAAAGTACAACGGTTCACAAAGCTCTATTGTGACCTTTAAAAATAAAACAATCATGCACTTCTATCCTTCTGGAAAGGCCACTATTGAGAAAAAAAAATTCCCCTATCAGTCATGTTGTGAAGTGTCTGCTGGGGGCTGAGAACTTCTCAGGCAAATACACAGTATTATATATACACATCAGGGCAGCACACATTGCTGCTGCTGCTGCTGCTGCTGCTGCTGCTGCTGCTGCTGCTGCTGCTGCTTCNGCTGCTGCTGCTTCTGCTGCTTTGAAGAGAAAATAGCCCAACCAGGTTCACATCTGCATGTGTGTGGGCATCCTGGTGGAACAGGGGGGCATTTCCCAAAGAATAAATGCTTTCTGAGGACCTCCTTGTCCCTGAAAGCTAATAGGAGTTAGTTGTCTTAGAGCCATCAGTGCCTTTGGAAAAGTTCCCTCTAATTCTTTGTCCCAGACACATTGCCCCGAAAGTGTCCTGCTGTCTGTCTACAAAAATTAGTCAGTCTCTACATTCTTGTTCTCTACAGGACCTCTGGTGTTGGCTGCAGCAAAACCTTTCTAGTATTTCATCTCCGGTTATGACTCTCAGCTTTTCAGAGAGGCTGCACTTAGATAAGACACCAACTAAAATACCACATACTCTAGAGAGGGGTTTGTTTTGCCGCTTATATTCAGCCTGCAGCACACTGTTGACTTTTTTGCAAAGCAAAGGCATAGCCATCTTTATTTGTGTAACATTTTCCATTTCTTTTATGATTATTTAAGATAGCTTGATGATTTTACCTTACTCAGATTCACTTGCTTGGATTTAGTTGCTTCATTTGCACTGAAAGTAAAATTAGGAAGGTACATGATTAAAAAAAGGGAATAATTCTGTCATCTTTACACTGGCAGAATTCCCATGAACTTTGATTACCCACTAGAAATGTTGTCTGAAAAGAGATCATATAATCAAGCTGCAAATTATATTAAAACCAAATGAGCATACGCAGAATTCCTGCACAGAGTCCAAAAATGGAGTGCAAGACACTCTTAGGTTTCAGCAGTTCTGAGATTTGCTGTTCATCACTGTTCTTACCCCAGCCCAGGTAAGAGCCTTAAGCTGGATAAAAATCATTCTTTTCTTGATATCCTGAGTCAAGTCTCTTTTTTAGTTTTCAGTTTGTACTATGAACTGAAGGACCTAAGAATACAAGAAAAGTAGGAGAAAAGCACAGTAATACTGGGAAAGCTCCACTGAGCTTAATTCTTAGTCCCTAATGCTAGAGAAGAAAATGAACTGGAGCAAGCATGTTTGTGGGACTCGCTGCTGAGGCATCTCTCATTCTGGTAGTTGGTGACTTTGGCGCAGGGGCAGAGTGCCAAATTACTGCAGGATTCCCCCGTGAGGCAAAGATTTGCTGCCAGAGGCAATGGCAGCCTGGGGTAGAGGTTCTGTGGGATGTCCTTTCGCCTGCCTGCAGCTCTTGTGCCACCAGAACCAGGCAGAGGGTCACCCTGGCTCCGAGTGCTCCCTGCCGCCTCCTCAGCTTTACCTTCCCCAAGGAATCACACAGAGAAACCACCCTTACCCCATCTTGTTTATGCATTTCAGTTCATTTTTAGATGTAATCTAAGCTCAGACATACATATTTGGGCAGCCAACTTGAAATACCTGGGACTGAGTTTTCAGAAGTGTCAATCTCTCTAGCCCAGTGGGAGGGGTCCGTGGGAGACATGAGACTCTGATGTCTCCCCATAACAGCTCCTAAGCCTCTGAAGTTTTACATTTGAAACACACAATTCATGCATCTCTCTCAAATTCGTGCAATCTGTTATTGAATCCAGTTAAAACTGGGCATTTTTAAGAGTGTCTATGTGACTATTTCCCTGAAAGTATGACTAAAATTGCTGGAAGATATTTTGACTCTAGTCCATGGGGAGCTATTGATGGTAATAAAAAATACTGTGAGAAGAAAACGGCAGCAAGTGAAACTGCCCTCTCCAAAAGCCCAGGTCTGCTTTGAAGGAAGTGTTGATATTCACCATAAGCCTCAATCATTTCCCAGAGGGCTGTAAGATGCCTTGGAATGACATAATCAAAAAGCAATGGTGTTCCTGACTTAAAGAGGAAAAGAAAAGCAGGGCCTGATCCATCTGCCATCGAAATCAAAGAGGACTTTGCTATTGACTTCAGTGAGAACAGAGTTCTGGACACAATCTGTGTGCAGTTTATTAGCACACTTGTTTATCCAAATGATCCTAACTTCAACCAATAGCATGTCTAGCTATCTGTCTGGGACTACATCTGTACAAACGTAGAAGTGTTAGTTTATAATGTGGTTTAATTCAAATTATTCTGGCATTTTAAAAGCATTTCCAGCTACAAAAGACAGCTTTAGCTGATTTGCACCCCAGAATACAAACCTTGATTGGAAAAGCTTGTAACTCACATTTCAGGTTGCAATTCATATACAATTTCATGCAAGCTAAGGACACAAACAGATTTTAGGGTTAATTTTAAAATGATGTTACTATGCACTTAATTAAAATTTTGGAGCCATTATTTCAAAATGTGAGAAGCTCTACAAATTACCCAACTCATCAGCTATAGCCCTGGGTTTCCTTGAAGGGAAATTTCTTTGATGACCATAACAAAATTGCAGTAAATGGCAAGCAAGATTGCCATCACGAGTCTGCTGAAAATGCAGGAGGAACTCCTGATTGCTTTAGTCATGTGAACAACCCCTTCAGAGCAGCCCAAAGTCAGGCAAGGTGGCTTACACCAGGAGTTAATTTAGCCTGCTGGGACTCTTTGCATTACTAAGACGAGCATGGTTTTGGCTTGTAAATGGGGGGTAGAATTTTATTTCACTTTCTGAGGGTCAGAATTTTATTTCTCTTTCTAAGGGGCATACATTCATTTTAGAGCAAACCTTTCAGAATAAAAGTTTACTTCACATTATAGGAAATGACATCCCTTTTTTTAGATTTCCCTTTTCAAAGCATGCCTCAGATTTCTAACTTGTAGCGGAGAGCTTTGGTATAAGTAATAAAAGTCTTTAAAATTAAAATGCTAATCGTAAACAAACCCAAATGCATGAAAGATATAGTCTGACTGCATAACAAAAGAGAATTATATAATTCTATTTGAGTGAAATCTTTCATCTTTGATTTACAGGTTTGAGTCTGCCTATAACTGAAACCATATTGTTCCATATCTTTCATATCATGGCCTTCCCCAAAATCTTGTTTTAATTAAGGTTCCTTTCAGATTTCAGAATAAAAAGCATGACAGTCTTCACTTATGGCTTTAATATATATCTTTTTTTTTCTTTTTGAATTTGGAAAATATATAAAAAATGAACATCACTTGCTTTTAAAAGCTGAGCAAACTATCAAATACTGCAAGCTGAATACTTCAAGGTATCTCCCGGGGTTCATTAGGTGAGAAAGCTGTAAATAAAATAAAAGTTACTGTAGCAGAGTTTTGTTCGTTTGAAGTACTCTTACATACATGCCCCATCTCTCTCTCTGACAGTAAGGCAACACGTGTAACAGTTTAAGCGTTCATTATCAGCTAAAGGCACAACTCTATGTTACGTTCTCAAACATGGAATTAAACAGCTAAAGTCACATTGCAGGGAGATCTTGCTGCACTTTGGGGATCTAAAACAAAGCCTAAACCCTTTGAAGCTTCTTAAGCAACATCAGTTCTCTTGGTGCAGGACTACATAAAAGAATCAGATTGTATGCACGTCACGACCTGTAAAAAAAACACTCCCACGCAACCTCCACGGAAACACCTGAGCTTCAAATGAGCTGCACGCAGTTACTGAAGGTCTGCTGCTTTGGAGTCAGAACGCAGAAACATTTCAGAACAAACTAAAAACACGTTTGAAAAACTATCCATACTTGATCTCTGCTGCACATATGGTGAGTGCTACTGTCAACTACAGAGGGTACAGCACTTTTTCTTAAAGGCAAAAGATCGCTCATTTTAGAGAATCATGAATGTGTTTTTATGATAGAAAAGATTACATGAAATGGAGAGGGATGGCCAGGAAGAGGGAAGAGAAAATAAAGCACCACCAAGCACAGTACTTCGGGGGATTTATAGTACAGTAAGAAGTGCTTTCCCTTTAGCTAAAATCCCTCATCATAATTTAAACACTTTTCACTTATTCAGCTAAGAATTCATTACAGGAGGTTAAAAAATGGCACGTAAAATAAGGGTGGGGTTTCTCTTCATAACACGGAGCAAAGAAAACAAATTCTATTAACAATTTAACACAGTATGAAAAAAAGTATCCAGTAAAAAGTGTCAGAAAGTGATTCATGGAGTTCACAGAGTATGTTGCTGGCTGTTGCAATTCTCGTATCTATAATCTATCATGTAGAATTTTGCAATACTCTATTTCACAATTTGTGTTGGTGAGTGGGTCAAACAGCATAAAAAAAGCATGCTCTAGGCTCTTTCTCCCAAGCCCGTTTTACTGTAACTCTAGAATTGTAGCGGTTACATTTAAGGAATCTTTCGGGCTCTTTCAAGTCCATCCAAAGAACAAGTGAAGCTGCTATTCAGAGTTTTGTGCCCAGTGTTTATGTTCCATCTGATCTGTGCCACCCAAGAAGCAGACAAGACATGTCTGAGGGTGCTTTGGGGGATACACAATGATGTCACCCACAGGAAATATCAGGGAGGACTTGGCACTTCACAAGGCTGGCTCTTCTTCCATGGGCTCACCAGCAGCTCTGTAAAAATAAACAGGCAATCAGAATACGGCACAAGAGTACACAATGACATTGTAGATTTTCATGCATAATCAAAGCTGATTTTTCAGCTCTCTCAGATGTTTATTTGTGTTATTCAGCTATCCATAAATAGAGTTTCTTTCCTAGGAAGTATAAACAAATGTCAAGTGGAAAAACATTTTAGATCCAAGCAATCACCAAAAATGTTCCTGTTTATATTAAAATATGTCAGAATATTTTATAACATTTTGTCCAGAAATGTACATGCTTTGTGTCAACAGAATCAAATAATTGAATGAAAAAAATAGATGTGATACTTTTATTTTACAAGCTTTTGCAACTAAAAATACATGCATTTATTTTTTCAAGCGGGCCCATACCATGAAAACAAAATAGTTCACTAGTAGCCAAGTAGAGTTTCCTCTGAGGTTCTTCTCCAGTCCTCTAGTTTTTGATTTTGTGTTTTCATAAACACATTGCCTGCCTGCCCTCAACTTTTGAGACTGAATTCTGAATCTGATCAGCAGATCGCTATCAAAGAAAGGGTATCTATTAATTATATCAAATCAGATTACATGTATATCTTTTATTTGAAAACCTCTGGGAAATTAACAGCTTAGGCAAGATGAGCTCTCTAAGACAACCAATAAGAAAATGATGAGGACACATACACCGAGCTGATGTCAGGTTTTGCAATTCCTCATATCTGACAGGCTACTGCACCTGAGGAATATGATGGCAATTATAAAATGGGAAGCTTCTGAGATCATGGAGAGGCCTCACTATTGAAGGACAAAGAATTTGGACAGAAACCATTTTTAATCTAGCGTGTCAGCCTTAAGAACTACTTTAAAATAGTAACTTCAAGCAATTTTGAAATGAGGGGAGAAAAGTAAATGTAAATTAGTAAATGAGATGTTTACCAGTTAATTCTTGTAAGCCAGTATAATAACTGGCTTCAGTAAAGCATTCCTCAGAAAGTACAAATTCATGAGATCCCATGGAAGAAAAGTAATTAATTTGGGCCTGCTTGGGCTTTGATAGTTTATTCAGCGAGGAAGCCAGAGAATTTTAAATGAATCTGGAATTTATTAAAGTCTTTCCCAATGAAAAAATCAGCAGTATGTCTTTAAATTATTTTATATAGGTTATTCCTTTATGATTGGGAATGATCACAGCTAGTATGTTGAAAAATATGTCAGGTGAATGACATATGAAAAAGATGATGTTTTTCAGACTAACCACTTTCCAAAGGGTATTGACTCTAAAAGATGATTAATTTATAAATCTTAAATCTTTAGTTCCTCACCACACAGTGGAGAATGTGTCCTTTGTACAGTAACCACTGGGGCTCCCTCATTCCTCAGAGGTGAGGTGAAGCCCTCTTGCATTCCCTCTTTTCCCCCTCTGGCTTTGTTCTGGCTGGCAGCAGAGAGCACACAGTGGCAGCCAGGGTGAGATGGAGCCCAGCCTGCTGCTGAGGTCCTCGGGTGTAATAAAGGATCCCACGCCAGGTAAGGAACTCATTCTGGTGGTGTGTGCTGCTGCTGTGCTGTCCACACACTTCCTCCAGCCACTTGTGGAAGACCTGAAAGTCCTCTGGCATAACACAGAGGGTCAATAAGCCCTTGTTAAACACCCAGAACCTTACGGTGGGAAGAGGATAATTTGGAAGCAGATGGCAGCTCAGATTTTAGGTTCTGCTGGGAGTAGCAAATGAGAAATGAAATGTGTCAATAGATTTCAGTTGGAGATTGGAGATCAGGAAGGAGTGAAGCTCTGGAAAACCTCTGGAAGTGAGAGTAGGGGTTTGGACTATTTATAAGAACCTAGAGAAGCAGTACATGCAACAGTCTGTTCACATGCATTTGGCTTCTGGGACTGACATTCTCATGACCATAGTACAACTGAAGATCTTATTCAGGACTTTTTTGACTGGGAAATTTTTCACTGACAAAGGTGCTTCTGAGGGACAGGAGTGGCCCTCACTGATCTTGAGTGCTATATTCTAATATATTCCAATATATTCCAACAACAGGCCAACAGTCTGCAGCCAGAGCATAAGCACCAATAATAATTTTTATACGTAAGTGCCAGATGCGAGGTGCTTTTTAGGAAAGGGAGAGAAGGTTAGAGGGTCATGGCAATCCAACTGTTGTCTCTCAGTGTGGCTACTCTCACAGTCTTCTTCAGTCTCCTTTTGAAGAATTATGTGTATGCTTTAACTTCATTTTATTAGTGTCAGAGAAGTCACTGGATCTATCCAATGGCTTATCATTAAAAACACTTATTTTTAGAGTTTTGTGTGAGAGCCAGTACTGTTTTGGGGCCAAAGGACAGAGAGAAAAACACTGCAAATCCCACAGCACTGAGCAGAGAATCAATATATACCCATTCTGACAAAATCAAAAGTTGTCAAAAGAAAAATCGAGGGGGCAGAGTCTGACAGGCCAAATTTGTGTTACTTCAGCTTTGTCACTGCTAGTTACGTCAGTTCAGTCAGTCTTCCTGTAGCTGACAGGAAGTTGGCATAAAAAAATAAAACATGCAGAACCCCCCATCCCATATTTTATGCTCTGTTTCTTGAGATGCAGCTGTGAGCTCAGGTCTGATCTAAACCTACTCCTTGCAGTCAGAAAATTCAGAAAGACACCAGTTGAGATTGTAATCATTATGGAATCATAACTGTGATTTTTCTCTAATGCTTCACTGTGGATCATTCAAACTGCAAGTTCCTAGGAACAGAGCCCTCCTAAATTCACTTTACTATAGTGTGCCGTGAAAAGTGCTCATCTTTAGCTCTCTATATGTAGAATTCTGACTATAGCAGAATGAAAGAATCTCTTTGCAGTTAACGCTAAACAAAATGATGCTGTTTAAACCTTGAAACAAAATAGATGAGGCAAAAATCCTACCATATGCATAAAATCTGGCAAAACATGTGACATCTTAAATATTGTTCTGTGGCAATTGAGAATAAATGTTATTTATGAGAAGACTATTAAATGCAATTCATATGTACAATTTTTAAAATGCTAGTATTTAAGAATTTAGATAAACTCAGTACATCATCCAAAAATGAAAATGTTTCTCCTACCTTATTTTTATATTAGAATTCCAGAGATTCCTCTTAGCTTCATCATCACACACATAAAAATAAAAATTTAAGGTATATTTCCAAGTCATAGAAACTGCTGAAAAAAAGATAAGATTTTTCTGGCATGGTATGGCTGTTTTATGCCATTATCTGTTCCTAATTTAACTTAGCTGTCTCAAGGAAGATCGTTGTAATTGAAAAGTGATCCTCTGGTAGCAAAGAGCTGAGGAAAGAGAGGTACATTTCTATATCACGGAGGTGATTTGGGGAGTGTTTAAAGACAGTATGTAAGAGATCCTGAGTAAGTGTATATCCTAGTAAAAATGGACTTTGTATGGATCAAAGAGAAAGGAACTAAAAGTAAAAATCATCCTAGTTTATGAGCAGAATAAGGTAACTACATGTATACTTTAAAAAGAGGAAGAAATGTCCAAATAAGGCAAATTAAATAAAATATAAACTCTGGCAAGTTAAATGCAAACCCTCAATGAAGCAAACCAAAGGAAAGTCTGAAGAGCAACATATTAAAGGCATAAAAGCTAATAATAAAAAGATCTTTCAAAATACATCAGAAGAAATGATCAAAGCATAAAAAGAGCATCAAGGAAGGTAGACCACAAAAGTAAAGTGAACTATTTATATCTGGGTTCACTAGAGAAGTGTCAGTGAGATTTTATTACTTGCAGATGAACTATCCTAAACTGAATGAGCACTAGAACAAACTGATACACCAAACATTGCCAAATTTCGAAGAGCAGATGATATTTCTCTGCTAGGTTCCAGGAGAATACGATTAGGATGTTGTTAAAGAAATAGTTACTGAGCATATTCCACAGTTTAACTCAGCAAGAGGCAGAGATGGCAAGAAATGCAGTTCCCCTTTTGGAAACCACAGGAGATAGAGTAAGCACATATGGCAAAATTGAAAGCAGCTATAATCAGTGATGGAATTAGGAGGCATTTAGGTAACAGCTAGGTCTTTAACATTTATAAAGATGGCAAGCCTTTCAAATTTATTAGAAGTTTCAGAAGGAAATTAGGGAAGAGGGATCAAGTGACAGCCCTGTGCAAAGAAGGTCTTCCAACAATTTTATCCAAGTGCTTAGAAGAACCTAGGTTGTTGGGAGAAGGCCTTTTCATGGATTAACAATACATCAAAAGCAGGAAATGCACAATAATATTCGTGAATTTTCACCATGGAGGAATTCTCCAAAGCATCTCACAAAGACTAGTCAGATTACCAATAGATTTAGGTGATAATGTTTGATGATGACATCAAATTGCCAATACTAGTCAGTTCTAAGGCCCATAACACCATTTCTATATGGAAAAGAAGGCAAACTACCACAAACACAGAATACACAAAATGAGGGAGGACAGATTTAACTGTTTTAACAGTGATGGATGTGACTGAGAGCTTGGAATTAATTGTAGAGGAGCAGAGAGCCAGAGAAACAAAACATCTCCAGTATTAAGCTACTGTGTAAATCCACAATGTGCCCAACACCTGGGGTCCTGCATGCAGCTCTTTCCATCTCAAGGGAACTACAAAAAGCACAGAGAGGGGCAAAAATCATCAAAGGTAAGAAATTATTTTCATATATTTTCATACCAGGAGGAATATGGAGTCTTGAGAAGCTGAAGCCTTTAAAACCAAAAATGGGGAACAGATTGTGAGTAAGAAAAGAGGTGGTTTTCTTTCTCACATTGCAAGACCTAGGGGTTCCCCAGTGATTTTATCTGTTAATAAGTTAAAAAGTGCAATGCCTGATGAGGCTGTCGGATTCACTACCCAAATGCCAGAGGCGTAAGCTGGTTCAAAAAGGTTTTGAAAAGTTTATGCCTGTGTGTGTGTATCCTTGAGGCTTTTACACAGGATGGGTCAGACACAGCTGTTGAGATCTATCAACTCTCAAGGGCAAGGCTTGTTCTCAACCTCCTCTACTCCTGGTTCTCTTCCTTATGTACCCACCACCAGGGGATGAGAAGATAAGGGTACAGGCTGACCTGGGAAAGCTGTTCTGCAGCTCCTGAGCCTGGATGTGAGTGCAAGTCCTGTGGGGTATGGCCAGGTAGGTGCTGTGTACTCAGCACAGCTGAGGTAGGTACCCAAATAGTGAAATGCCAAGTGAAGCTTTATGAGTTGATACACAAATATGACAAGTGACCCTAAATGGTGGCTAGCTGTACCATTTGCTCTAGTATATAATATAATGCAACTTGACTGAAACTGCAACTGGTAGCTCTGTAACACTAAGAGTAAAAATTATACTTTGTTTTCATTTCCATTTGAGTAAAATCTATGCTCAGCTGAACCAGAGCCATAAAGTCAAATTCTGATAAATGCCATTCTCAAGATTTACTGCTTCCTGTAAAAATAGTAAGTGCAAGAGATCTCCCTCCACACCCTTTTCTTTTTCCATTTTCAGAAGAAATATACAGAAGCTCCTGTATCAGGGACAGCAGTGTACTGAATATTTTCACAGCACGATTTCTGAAACAGATGTCTGGTCAAAGCAAAATTCTAATCAGCTAAATCTGTATCTCACATAGGGAATAAACAGTTATCAACACACAAAAGTTCTGGTAGTTAGATATGTTTTATAGGACATGCCTGTTCCTTTAACTGCATCTCTATTTAAATTGGTGTTAGCGTCATACATGTTTCCTTTCCTATCTACGAATTCTTTTTTCTATATCTGTACTCTTCCAAAGTCTATAATCAAGATTCAATTGGACCTTAAAATGCAGAGTTATGCTTTGGTAAAATAAAACACCAAAAGCATAACAGCTTTTCACGTGTTTCTTCATTTACCCTGCCAGAGAAAATCAAGTAAAAAAATAATCGGCACTGTCACTTGAAGAAAATAAAGAAAGAGAGAAGAAAGAAATATAAATACTTAATATGGGCCTTAGCCAGGAGCATTTTATCCATCAGTGGTAAATGAGTCAGATATAAGTTGGCCAGGAAAAGAGCTGCTTTACCCAAAATCTGAGTTGAAAGTGAGTCATCTCACTCCAACACCAATATATCCTCCAACATAACTGGCCAGAGTTTCCCGAAAAGAGGCTCTTGCTGCTGCTCTTCATCTGGACGCCTGACCATCCAGAGCTGAAGTCGACAGGATCTCAGGATTAGAGTTGCAGGCCAGAACTATCAGCCTGGCTGACCGTGGTGGGAATTAGGAGGAAGCAAATTGACTCTTGGTGTAATGAAGGAACCCTTCAGACTGCCCTGTCAGCCATGGTGCTTCCTGTCCTACTTCCACCCTACCTGTTAAAAACAACTTTCCCAAATGAACACTCAATGCAAAAGCTTGCAACAGGTCTTCAGCAGGTGACCCATCTATAACACCAGGAAGGAAGGGCACACCTTCTAAGAGTCTGAGTTGAGACCCCCGAGGACTCCTCACATCCCTGCTGCTCTCTGTTGCCATAGGAAGTGCTTGGAGAAGGGGTATTGCACACCTGGTTCTTTTTTTGCAACAAACATTTAAAAATGTGAAAAAGTAAAGTTGAACTCGTCTCTACGTTACTGCTGTTTGTGTTGGTAGGTACCTGTGAAATGAATGGTGTGCTTATGTGAAATGAAGTAAATTGTACAGAACCCAAAACATGCAATGTCGCAGACTCAGTCTCCAGACATTCCATGATTGTCCTCTCCCGTCTCCCTACAGCTGAGGACTCTCAAAATCCAACTATCAGGGGACCACTTTTGATTCCATATTGTTCCTTACATTCATCACGAAGAAAACAAAGAAAATTATGCTCGGAAGCCTCAGAAAACCTAACTATCAATTTTGGTCCAGTGGGACAGCATTTTTCTTGTCCTGTCACTCTCTGATGGCAACTTGGCTTCATGTGACTTCTTTGAGGGTTACAAATGTGGAAACAGACTTTAGGACGCATGCGTGCGTAGGCTTCTTTTTGTGCTGCTGACAAATGTCTGCAGCACCACAGAAGATATTCCAAACGAAGTCATTTTTCCACAAAACAATTCATCACAATGGATTCATCCCTACAAGAGTCCAGAACTGATGAAGTGTAATGAATCTGGCAGCCACATGAATTCCACTTGTGTACATTTCAGCACATCCATTTTTTTCATGTTTCTCAGCCCTGCCCTGAAATTCTGTTTTCAGAATGGGTAGAAACTGTCACAGGTTATCAGTTGGTAGGTAGTAAGTACAATAATTAAGTGCAGTATTGGTCAAAGGGTTATTTTGTTCAAAACATGTAGGAGCAGGAGTTGCTCTTGACAGTTGTAGTTTTGAGTGGAGGATCGTAACAAATAAAATTTTTGGTTATTCTCAGCAATGTTAAAATACACAAAATTAACCATGCCCTTTTCCAGACAATTAATAGCTTTGCCTGACTGCATTATTTCCAATACTTTAACTAAAATTATTTGTATTTTGGAGCTATGCACACACAAGTAGAAATTTTTCTGTCCCTAGCTAGCAGAAGTGTCTTGTAACTGTCAGAAATTTATATGAATAACTACATTATTCCTTAGCTGAGCACTGATTAGCACAGTCACAAATCTAAAATACATCTTGTGTTCATCAAGGGTTCTCCTCTAAGCTTTTATGAAGTTGTCTGCAATAATACTAGCACAAGAATAGCCATAGCATATTAAAATATAATTACAATTGGAAAGGTAATTATGAAAATACTGTGAACTTTACTAGCTAGCTCTACTCCCTGTGTGTCCCTTTGAGCCATGCCTCAACTCATTGACAGATGAGTGTTCTCACTGTCGTGAGGGATGTTCACTTCCAAACACATCCATAGCTCTGAGCACTGCATTGGTCCCCCGGGTGCCTATCAGTTCAGTTCTGATTAAAAGACCCAAAACAGGAGGAAAAAACCAAAGCAAATAAGAAGCAGTCACAATGCAGGAGCCATGGATCTTTCTGGCTCCACTCCCACCACTGCTGTCCCTACCCACAGCTCCTTCCTTTCTCTACCGTTGCACAGCCCGATGAGCTGACGAGTCTCCTTATAAGGCTTTTTTCATCTTTCCTCCTCCCTCTCCTGTTTTTTGTGTATGATGGAACCCCAATGGTTCCACTACATTTTGTTTGCCCTTAAAACAAAAAATAGGAAACTCCAAAAACTTCTGCAGTGGCTTTTCTGATTATAGATGGTTGAGTTTTTTTCACGTGTAATTGGCAAAACACACAACAGCACTTACTGACTGCACCACTTTCTCAATCTGGAAGTTGAAAGCAATCTTCATTAATGTAAAAAGCAGATGACAAGCTGGAAAAACCAGAATTCTCATTCTTTGCTGGTGTAGCTGCATCTTGGTACATGGAAAATGTTGGTCCTAATCCCAGTCAGGATTGCTTTAAGTTTTATATTGGCACCGTTCCATTTCTTCCAGGGAAGTAACTTTTAACGCCTGTCTAATATAATTTAATAATTATTTAAGGCCATCCTTATTAAATTTATCTCTTTGTTAAATGCCTTCCTAGAAAATTAAAACTAAAACAGATTTGAAAAGCTTCTAATGAGAAGAATATGGTTGATTACACTTGACCATGTCTATTTACCTCATATGGATATTGTACTTTTTATGCAATAGCAAGCATTAGACATGGAAAGAAAACAAGGTTCTTGTACTAATCACGAACTGTAGTACAGAAATGGACATAACAAAAAAAACACCCCAAAAAACTGCTAGCATAGAATGTCTCTGCTTCCAGTGGCTGAGAGAACTCAAATCCAGGGATGAAAAATTCCAGGTATCTCAATTAGCAGATAATTTTGAAATAACCCTTAGTCTCCCTTTCTTCTTCGTTTCACTTGGCTGGAGCAAAAGCCTCATTCTCTTCCATAATTTCATGCACTTACCTGCTGCCTTCCTGAGGAATACACTGCTCAACATCCACTGAAAGAGAGGCCATAGCAGATACTGTTTCTGTCTCCTCCCTCTCTTGCTTCTGAGACTCAGCCAGAGCACAGTCCACTGGCACAGAGTATGGCTCCACTGACTTCCAGTACTTGCCTAAGGAAAACACACATAATAATTTATGGGAATTTTAGCTAGCACGGTGGTACAAGAGCAGTAATCACTTAGTTCAACACTGAGTGATTATAATTTAAAATCACTATGGTGTAAGCAGTACAGCTGAAGTTTCAGACTGCAATGAAGAGGTCTATTTCTGAACCTAAGAATGCCAAGTTGGAAGTGCTTTCATTCCAAGAGCTGTGTCACACCCTTCCCCAGAAGGTAATAAACTGGAGGAGTAACAGAGAGACTAATGAACACAGACTGTCAGGCAGGCTATTGGCTTTATCTGCACAAGGTGATGGGAGTTCAGAGCAGGGTTAATAACTAGAAGCTCTGATATGGCACGCAGTTGATGCAGAGACAGCAAAATGTAGAAAAATGTACACTGTTGTACAAAGTGCTCACACAGCACTCTCTTGAAAAGGAAAGAAGTCAGAAATGCCAGCTCGGACTGAAGT
This sequence comes from Pomatostomus ruficeps, assembly GCA_013400735.1. Lineage (NCBI taxonomy): Eukaryota > Metazoa > Chordata > Aves > Passeriformes > Timaliidae > Pomatostomus > Pomatostomus ruficeps. The sequence goes on from VYZT01022688.1 coordinate 23,941, forward strand.
GGTGTTGCCAGAACAATCAGGTTTGTTAGTCCTGGATGTTCTCTCTCCTCCAACCTCAGGGCGTATACTAGAACAATAACTTATTTAAAACTTTCATATATGAACTGGCTGTTGCTGGAAAGCTGCCAGGTATCATAAGGAATAGAGCTTTCTGGTTTGCTGTGTAAAAATACAGCAGTGGATTAAAAACATGAGTATTTTCAGATTTTGGCCTGCAACAGAGAAGCTCATCAAGCACTGCAAAAATTAATGGCAGGTGACTCATCCCAAACATATAAAATGATCTGCTACTGCAGGGCTATTAAGAAACAGGTTGATTATTGGTAACCACAAGAACAAATACGAATTTACATATATATTTCTTATAATCCAGTAAAACAGTGAGCACTCACTAATTGCCAGGTGGATGACACCTGGGAATTAGGAGCTTTGGGAAGTCTGGGAGCTCTGGACCAGAGCTTACTCAGTGTTTAGCAAGAAGCTTTCAGCAGCTGCTGTAGAGGCTGGATCAGGGTACTTATCTGGGAATTAGACGGAGGGTTTCAACAGCTGTGAAAGAGAGGGGATCAAGTAGGGGACCTTTCCAAGGACTAAAGGGAGGATTTTGGCAGCTGGGCAGCAGGCTGAGCTGAGGTGCTTATCCGGAGGGTAGCTGGAGGCTTTGACAGCTGGGAGGCCAGGCCAACAGTGGTGCTGCCTGTGCTGCAGAAAGGCTGCTGAAAACTCCCTCTTTGGTAACACAGCTCTCAACACAGTTCCAGCCTTTTGGAAAGATAGACTTTTCCCTCCAGTGAGAAAGCAGCTGTCAATAAAGCCTGAAAATGTCTTTATTCAAAAACATCATTGCAAGATGAAAGCCCAAGTCAATCTTCAAGAACAACCAGAGAGCATGGCCAGAGTGTTTCTTTGAACTCTAATTGTGTGCACGTTTGAGTAGTTAGCAGAATCTTTAAATAACGGGGACCTTCTGGGGATAGAATGTAAAGTGTATTAAGTATCCTACGAAGTTGAGATTAAGTGTTGGGAGGTTGGCTCTGCTCCAAAAACATGAAAGACAGAGCTAAAAAGTTATGTACATAACAGTAAGCTCAATGATTGGAGCCTGGCAAATTTTATAAAAACAAGACAAAAATATTCTCTATTATTACTGTGCTCAGAGACCATATTCTCTATTCATTAAAAAATACACTAAAAACAAACAAAAAAGTTATATGAGCATTCCACAATGTTCTCACAGATCCTATGTGCAAAATCCACTCTTTGCAATATACACCCAATTCAAACCCTATAATTTATGAGCTAAATGTTCACAGAGTGGGTGGGGTTTTTGTTGCAGAAACAGATGTGCAAGAAAATCAAATCTGTTGGCATGGGAATAATACCCCCTCTTGCCTATAAAAGAAATGAACCCATGTTCACTGCTGGAGTTTTCAAGGGCTTTTATTCATAAAATAAAATATTAGTACCCAGCTACCACTGTGTTGCTCTCCTGCAGCAACAATAAAACAGCATCACTGAGGATTGCTACATCAAATTTTTCATTCACACACAGGCTTGCACACCAGCTGCCCCTCGAATCCTGATTTTCTTGTTAACATTAAAACTCAGGGCCAATTCAAGCATATTAGTGAGCTCTCTGTGCCCATTTACCTGCCCTTCACTCCCAAGGGATTGGTGATTTTTCTTGTTTCCCTGCATGGAGAGTTGTGTTATGAGAGGGGCTTTAGAGATAGAGAGAGCAGTCAGGCCAGGAGGCAGGTGGCAGCCCATGTACTTCAGTGGTGGGTCCTGGAGAATGGAACTACATGGCAGGGTGTTTGTGGTTTGAGGGGGAAATGTTTAAGCTGTCCCAACTAGGAATAGCATCAGGTACCTCATGCAAAGAGGGCGCCGTGGTGCTTGTGAAAAAGCAATGATAGGGTTTTCTTTAAAATCAGAAAACTGTACTTTACAAACACCTAGGGAAAGCAGACCAGCTTTGCAAGCTTCTTTTTATCCAGGACATTTATTTGTTGTAGACAAAACACACAGGCCTTGAATGTGTGTTCAGCCAAAAGATATGCAGGCAAAGTGTTATGGGATGGAGAGGCACTCACAGCATGCAGCTGCAAAGGAGCTTTGTTAGGACGTATGCTGTGGATTGACAATTAAAAGAAGTCAAAAAGCATTGGCCTCAAACTGCTCCCATCTCTGAAAATGCCATTTCTACTGGGCTCTACTGGAATGTGAAATTCTACCAGTGCTGTTACAGTCATTGAGAAGAACTTGTGGAGCTCAAGGGAAAGAATGAAGCATACTGCTGGTTTCATTCACACAAAACTTGAGCAATCATGGATTGCAAGAAAAAACAATGAAACCAAATCAGTCTTCTAGGTACTCTTTGGCTTTCAGCATGAAAATTTGCCTAAGCCTCCCTCAAAGATTTGTGGGAACACTGACTATTACCAGGAAATAATAAAAGGGAATGTTTCTGCCACTCCTATAGGCATTTGTCATTGCCTTTCATAGATAGATTTGGACATATTGTACCATGGCTTGCTTGAAAAAAAATGTTTGGGGTTGGTATTCTGCTAGTGAGCAGGATTGTTTATAAATAGCCTATTACAAGGGTGTGGGAGTTACTAATTCCAAATGTATTACATTTCCAAAGGAGCTTCGGATCACTGTCACTACAAAACATTTATAGTAGTTCTATTCTACTTAGAAAAAAGTTGTCTCTTAGTTTCTAAGTATTGTAGCTTCAACGTTTTGCAAAAAGCACAGAGGAGGGGCTTATTTGGTATAAAATATTGATAATATTCATTATGAAAGTTGGATCACAGAAATACAAACCCAGTATAGATGCAAGTAATGATCCAAACAAATCAGGCTTTCCCAGTACCTCTTGAGGTACTACTCAACAGCTTAATGCTCTCCAGCCTAACTCCCTAAAATATTGAACAGGTACTTGCTTCTCTTAGATCTAAATACGTATCACAAAGCTGCACTAAACTTCCTCAGGGCTCCTTTCTCTCATCCAAACATATTCCCTTCTAATACTTGGTCTCTCTCGAGACAAAATGAGGTATACATAACTTTTTAGGTAGTAACTGCAAGAAAAGGCAGAATGTTTTGCGTAAATAACTCCAAAGCCTGAGCAGCCAGATTTAGATTTCAGAACAGCCCACTGGACTCCACACCAGTTCAGCTAATACCTAACTGTGGCCAAATTAAGTCATTCTGCAGAGATCTGGACTATGTTTTCAGATTTACACTATATATTTGTTCCTAAATCCGTACCTTCTCTCTCAACTGCCATCATTTGTGTGTACTTCTAGTCTTCTGTTTGTATGCTTCTCAAGTCACCATTTTTTTGGTTGCAGATCCATTTTCCATTACAAACATGTTTTATTTCAAACAGAATTGCATCTCTTTTCCTTGTGTCTGTGGTCTGTGTGTAGCATTCTGCCCTTATTATCATTTGCAAATCTGTTCTATTCTGCACAGTACATGAATCTCTTTAACTTGCTGACTCCTTCCAGGTCATTAACAGATTATTAACAGGGAATTTTAACTCAGGAGCTACCCGAGAACATACCACTCAGCAAAAGGGACTTATTGGAATATATTATATACAGCTGATTTAATGAGAGCATTTGCATATCTAGGTGTCTACTGGATATGCATGATGAATTATATACCTACAAAGAATTCTCTTTGTCACTTTGCAACTAAAATCAGTCTGAGAAGTACTACATGAACAGTGAATTTGGCATGGGGTGCCTTTTAAAATCTGCATTTATTTTATGTAGATGAATCCCAATCATTTGTGGTTCATCTCAAATGAAGAAAAACATTTGTTATTCATTTGTTATTCTTAAGGAGCCAGCAAACAGTAGAAGTCAGGAAGCTCCCACTGCCTCAGTAAAATGGCAGCAAGAAGAAGATTAGAGAACTTAAGGGAAGTGTGCTCAGTTGGATTAAAGCAACTGATGGCATAAAGTTCTTCAGTGAGCAAACGCCCTAAAGCATCTGGGTACTTAAGGGTTGGGGTCAGAGCACACAAGTGAAGCAATAATGCACCCTCTATCTCATAAACAATAAAATAATGTATTTTTTAGCTCTGTTCCATGGATCAGTGTCCATTCTGAGCTTTTTAGCTTTAACTCCAGCTCCTATGAATCTCAAAGTGAGTACCTTGTAAAGGGCTACAAAACCAGAATGTGAACTAGCTATTTGTTAGAGCTCTAATTTACCTGCCTGTTCCTGTCCCTCACTGACAAACATCTATTTCATCCAAGCTGCTCTGGAATGAAAAGATTTGGGAATATTCAGGAATCAGAAATGTTTAAATAATTTTAATGGGTTACTTTTTCAAGGTTAAATAT
>VYZT01022696.1:0-22052 GCA_013400735.1 Pomatostomus ruficeps
GTTGGAATGAAACAACGTAAGACTTTTTGGGAATTTTCTGATGGCAAACCAGAGCTTGTAACACTCTTTACTCCAGTGTTTGGTAGTTAGGGCACTAAACTGCATGTTAGAAACCCAGGTCACATTTTCTATGCTTTTATGTTTACTGAAACTGAAAAATCCCTAGCCCTTATCAGGCTATTGATTACCAATAGTGGCCTCAAAGATGGAACATGAGGCAATAATGAGTTACTCTGACTTTACAGACCAATATTTTCCTTAAACATGGGTGGCGATGCACCATGAAAGGGTCTTTAGTACTATTTCCTCACATTTCAAATATTCTAACAAGTACATTCTGTCTGTGTACATTCTGTCTCCCTGTTTCTGAAGATCATTCCAGGCAAATGCACTGTGAAAACCAGAGTTTCCCCACAAAATCTACTTTCAAGAAAAAAGGCTTTTGACAGAAAACTCTCATCAGATGAAAGGATTTTTTTAGGTTAAGAATGAGTGGCTTCAGTACATTCTACCGTCCTACAGATCCCTTTCCTGAGCTGCAAAGAAGCTAAATATGGCTCTACCACAGAGTCCTGAAATCCAGAAAATGGTGGATTTCCATATGATTTACACTATCACTGTGTGATTGACACAGTATTTCAAGACAGATGTTTGATTTTGGATAAGTTATTCACACTGAGTCACCAGAGGAGAGATCTTTGGATGCTGAAAGAATATAGAAGGGAAGTTTCCATACTGATATGCTGTCATTTTAAACATGGTAGGAGAAGATAAATTTAATTATGAGACTTAGGTAATTGTAGTTAACTTTGTGGATTCTATTTTCCTGTAATCCAGAAAAAGATGTATGTCTCTACTGAAGAGAAAACCGTGATTCAGAGAGAGTCCTGTGTGTCATACAGAGAGGTGGAAGTAAAAAGAAGCATACTAGAGAAATTAGAAGGTTTTTTATGTGCATGTTCATACAGGACATAGATCCATGCAAGTTAAGACCTGAGATTTTTTAGCCTGAAGACCACATAGTCCCATACCATCAGCTCTTCTCAGCTCTGACATCCCAAGGATTTCCAGGTGGACTAAGACAAAGAAAGGGAGAAGGTTGCTGACCATGTGAATGTGCATATGGACATAACATCATTATCAGTATGAAGTTCATACACTGGGTGTGTGCCCCCTGTAATCCCAATTTAATGTAAGATACCTGACAGAGGATCTCAATTCATTAGAAACAGGGAATGTAGAGGACTGCTGTGTCAAGAGCTGCATGATACCTGGAAGCCTCTGTGAGGGACAACTGTAGAAGCAGGGATGGTGCTTCCGTGGCTTTCGTGCCTTGAACTCCTGGGAAGACAGTTCAACTCACACCTCTGCTCATTACAGGCAGTTAACTGACACAATCTGTTACCTGCAGTGGGAATTCAGTGTTGGAATAACTATAACTGGGTACCTTCCTGCCACTGAGGCAATCAGCGGAGAGGTGCTCCACACAAGTAAGTCAAAGCATGCTTGCTGTCCAGGATGAATAGGGCAGCCTAATCCTTAGGTAACTGGAGTTTAAGGAAAGATACCATATGGCTGACTATTAGATGACTCAAGACATATGAAGCTGAGTACTACTTTTGGTTGAAATGGGTAAACCCAAGCTCTAAATCTCTCTGCCTATTTCATGTAACATACTAAAATGCTTGCCTTGGCTACAAATGCTGTAAATCACGATCACAAGCTAAAGTTGTGGTTTTTTTATTTAATATAATATGAGCAGCTCATTAAAATCCATTGTAGGTATTGGGCTAAAGACATGAAATCAAAACAGCTTTAGGCAGGACAGGATAAACACAATTACCTTGGCTGATGTTTCCAGGTACCTTCAGGAGGCACAGGACTGGATGAAAGAGCTGACCACCACACAGGGAAGGGAGTACTGGCATGTCATTAAAGCGGGCAGAGCAGGACTTGCACTTGTGATCTACCCGCCTGAACTGCCTTTGGCTATTTACTGCAATGTTTGGGATCCTTGGAGTTGAACTGATTGGGAAGTACAATTTCCAAAGCACACAAAGACAAACAAAGAGATGATTCTAGCCCATGTAACATGCAGGGAGGATATTCTCTGTCATAAACTAAGCCATGGCAGAAATGCCCAAATTGCAATTTTCACAGTTCACATCTCTAGTGATTGCTGTGCAGAAGGAATGGTCTTAAGCTGACTGCACACTCATCTCTCCAGGCAGGTAGCTGGATGTTCATTATAAATGGCTGGAAAGCTACTGATAAGATAATGGAAGAGGAGACACCTGCAGAAGTCAAATGATTCTTGCCACAATGAGCGAAAACACAGAACTAGTGAAAATGAGACATTATTTGCTGCTTATATGCATGAATATAGACAGACCACAGCCCTGCCTGTGAAGGACTTCTAGGAAACCGGGGATGAAAAGTAATATAGGTGCACATCTATCCCAGCCTGGCAAAGCAGGTCCTTGTTGGTGTGATTTTTCCAAATGGACCATGGAAGCAATCTAGGCAGAGGTAAACTTGAGTAGTAACAAAGACCAGCTCAGCTCTGATGCACTTCACAGTTTATACCGGCATTTCAGCTGACAGTAAAATGCTTTGGAGGGATCTTAGGAACCAGCTTCCAGGGAAGAGAATTGCATCATTCTCTCTGAGGTGGGTTGCAAATAACCTTACCGATGACTCAAGAAGCTGGTGTTCAGTGGCAAACTCCTCAGCTGCCATGACACAAAATTAGTTGAACATGTCTTATGAAGGAGTGAATTTCTGTGCAAAGTTTGGATTCCTGGAGACACTTCTAGCAATGGCATTACTTGCACTAATTTTATTCCCTTAAGGATGCAAGGGAAATGACTGTGCTTCCTTAACTTCATAAGGGATCATTGTCCTGTTGCTCTTTGCTATACTGAAAAGCGCTTTGTACACCCCTCTTCCTGTGACAAGAAAGAACCAACTTTTTATCTTCTAGGGCCAGAGCAAGAACATTTTATGGCCAAAGTGAGTTCTTACAACTGTGATCTCTGGGCAGAATGGTAAAAGGATTGAAGGTGAGGAAGACACATAGTGCTGGCAGTTGTTCTGAAATCACTTCATGCCAAGTCCAAATAAACCTGATCCATTGACTGCTAAAGAACAGAGGAAGGAAAATGAAACATGGTGAGAAATGGGTCAGGTCTGCCTCTTCAAGAAGAGCTAGCCAGAGGACAGGATCTAACAAACAGCCTGCACAGAACATCATGGTTGTGTTGCTAAAATACTTTACAGATTCATGCAGTCTAGTAAGGCCTGTGATGATGGCAATGTAGCAAGTGACTGCATTTTTAAAGACAACATAAAAAAACTTTATTAAATTACTTGGTTCAAAGAGTTGATGTAAAGAGTAGCCAAAGAGCATTATCTTTGACTAGGAGCTGAGGACTCCTTGAGTCTGAATTCCAGACAGTTCTACAGTTCTGGTTCCTCAAAGAGGATGTTTTCAGGTGTCTGTCACATCTTTGTATGCACTTGACTTATTTGTAATGAGGGATCCCAATGGCATAACTGATGCTATAAATTCTATTTCTGTGTCCAGAATGTCAAGTTCTAAAAGTATGTTTCTAAAGGAAAAGTTCTGAAAAGAAACTTCTAAAGTGTCTAAGTTTCTAAAAGAAAGCTTCAGGATATCAACAGACAATTGCTCTATGAAGACCTTGCAGATTTTTTGAGTGAAAGACTGTGGCCAAGGAGCATGTTAAGCCCATGACACTGGATAATTTACAATTTATTTAATGATAAAGTGCTAGACTACTGAATGACTTATCCTTACAGCTGTAGACTGTGATGGGGCTGTTTGATTTATGAATTCTATCCAGGACTATAATAGCAAAAAGACATATTGAAACATGAATAAAAGCAACTTCCATTGCTGAAGATGTGGTGCTGGACAAACTATTTTGAAGATACTTGTATTATTTGGGTTAGGTGGAAATTTGGTGCTGCTAAAGTTGTGTGCCCATACTAGAATGGCTCTCATACAGGTAGGTAGGGCAGATACGCTGTGTTTCACACTCATTCTGGATTCAGACTGAAAAATATGCGAAATGCATTAGTCCACTCCTCTAACCCAGTAGGGCAGTCTCATGCTATGATGCTATGACATGAAAAACAGTCATGGCAAATGGGTTCCCCAGGAAAAGAAGGTAAAGGAAAATGGAGAAGGTCTTTGTGATGCTCCTAAATACACAAAAAGTATTTTCAGAAAAAAATGTGTTTTACCATACAAAACAGAGATTTGAACACAGTTTTAAGAGCTGTGCCCAACTAACTGGAAGATAAATGATACCAGGTGTTTAAGAAGGCCTGAAGACATTGATTGTGCCCTTCCGGTTTATAGCAAGTGCAAGGTGCTCTGCAGCAAGGGGGATGTAAATGTCCCTCGCAGACAATGGTACAGCTCTGGTTTTGGAGCTGTGCACTTCTGCAAGATGAATGTCCTTCCTCACCTACAGAAGCTCAGTGCTTAATGTCCAGTTTACAGCAGCCACCATGGAACTAAGGCAGAACCTCTCCAGGTGCCCCCCTGGAGTATAACTGAGGCTGCACTGCCTCCACTCCACGATGGCAATGGCCAAGGGGAAGTGAAGAAGAGGGAAACGAGCTGTCCATACGTTCACTGACGAGACAACAGCCCCTCAGTGCCATCTCTGTAATGGGAGCTCTCTTTACTCTGAACCCAAGTGCTTTTCTCTGATCCAGGCAAAGAAGTGACAGCTGGAAGCCCTCAGGATCTGTCCGAACATTATGAAAAAGTTGGATGAAAATTCCTGGGCATCATTGGACAGTTCTAAAGGGAAGTTTCCTCTAGGTCATCAGAGAAGACCAGTTTCTCATCTGCCTCACAAGATCTAGATAAAAATGTATCTAACAGGAAGGAATTGCAGGTATTTATCTACTTTTTTCTGTTTAAGTTTTAGCCACAAGTCACAGGACCACAGCATGACTCGCACCCAGGCCCCTGTAAGAACCAGTCTGAGACAAAGAGGTGGCCAGTCTTGCTGTAGCAAATGACTGGGATGGGCAGCCTTGTCTAACAGCAACACTGTCCTAAAGCAATCTGGTCAAGCATTTTCTTAGCCTTGGCTGATCTTAAGGGTTACACAGATCACAGTCATTCTGATAGCATGCAGCATGTGACAGGGGACTAGAAATTATCATCTCAGGACTTGCAACAGAAAGCACCTTTCATCAGACTACCAAAATTACATCAAGTCATCTACTTTTCCCACTCTCCAAAGACTGCCTGCAGGAGGGTCAAAAACCACAGCCCATTTAGAAAAACTGAGGAAAAAGTTTCCTGAGGAGCCTTTCAGCACTTTCTAAAACAGCAGTTCAGAAAACATCTGAATACATATGGAATTTCACGGAAATGCCACTACACTTTGGAAATGAGTAAGACTCCATTAAAAAAAATGCTGAGTATCAGAAATCAGTAGAAACAAAGAAGTAGAAAAGTCCCTAAGTATTAAGCCACCCAATCAGATCTCACTCACTAATTACCTTTCTTTTCCTCTCTAGTTAATGCTTTTGTTTAAGGAATCAGTGGTTTAAACACAGCATGTCCATAAACTCATCTCTCAGCCGATACCTGCTAATACAGGAGGTACTGAAGAGTTAAGCAATGTATTTTGCAAACGGGGTTTTTAAACTATCTCCCTAAGCCTATTTTTAGAGCATATGTTCAGCTTGGAACTTGCAGACCTGGTATAATTAAGAAGGCTGTTAGTAATCTTTTTAATGCTAAACTTTTTAATGCTATTTGCCTGGACTCTTGGATGCAGTGTGAGCTTATTTTCAGGTTGGATATTTATTGTTTTCAGAGGGTGAGGCATCAACACAGTGCACTATATTGCTCAGTACCTCTAGAGAGTACCGTACATACTATTTGTGGCTGGGCAAACTCACCATTTAGACCCAGAGGGTTGCATTTTTCAGTGGTCTAGAGGCACATTTATTTTCCTGACTTCTTGTGAGACTATAGGTCTGATTGAAATTATAGCTAGAAGTGTTAATAGCCCATTTACAAAGCAAGATGAGCTGCCTCTTAGCTTCTGATAGGTTAAATTACTTGAAATAGTGTATCATTATAAAAATGAAACTATATGGGTCACTTGCTAGGTCTGCAAACTAACTGGAAATTAACAATCATGGATAATCTAAAAATAAAGGAACATATGCCCAGGTTTATGCATGAAAGAAGGTATTTTACCTCAATCTTGTCATCTAATACCATTACAGAGTTATAACACTGTGCCATTTCCTATACAGTGGTTGCATGCTGACCTGTGGGTAAGTGGATGGTTTGTCATGGATGACAAGACACAAATGATATAGAAACTGTATGAATATTGCCACCTACTACAACTATTAGCCCAGAAATCGACTAAATATTTAAAGTGAGGCTTCTGGTCTCCTGGAGGTGGTCACTGCAGATAGGTGTGGGTGCTCACAGGCAGAGCTGAGCTTGCCGAAGGCTAGCAGGACAGTCTGCAAAGCACCCAGTGGTTTTAAGAAAAGAAATAGTATCCTGAAGGGAAGGGAGCAGGATCTTGTCCCACCAGAATCTCTTCTGTGGTGATGAATCCCTGTCTTGTAAGTGGTCCTTTGGGTACCTCTCACCAATGGGCACTACGTTTAAAACCTAGTGGAAATAGTCTTATGTGGCGAGTAGGGCATCAGAATGGAAACTACAGAGAAATAAACCACTTGAAAACCTCCAAGCATCATTGAGCAGTCTGTGCTACTCTGTGCTCTTTGTCACATGCAAAGGCTCGCAGAGTCCCAGCCACTCGACCCTTTCTAGTCCCAAAAGGCCCCTTCTCACTAACAGCCAGACGTGTAACATGAAGGAGACAAGCACAAAGGTATGCAATGGCTTAACTGAGAGCAGAAGCTAAAGAGTTATCTTCACTGTTCAGTGCACTTCCTACTCTCTTCCACTCCCAGGCTCCAAGAACACAGAGAAACAAGCCATGCTTCAGTCTTGAGAGAAGAATATACAGAAGCTCACTAGACACTAGGGAAAGATCTTTCAGTGGTTACTAAAATAGCTGCACAAAGGAAATAAATGAATTTCCAGTCATAATATTTACATTTCAATCAAAAGTACAGGAAATTTTAATTAGGCAAATACACATGTTCATTTAACACCACATATGTAATAGAACATTGGCTTATATCATCATCATCATCCACTTTTAAGTAAATAGGCAGGTCTGCAACAGGAGATTTTTCAGGAATTCTACAGCTACACATACACACAAACACACAAATCACATGTAAAAGTAGCTTGCATAAGCTAAGTAAGGTTAATGGCAAAAGCTTCTTTCTATGCAGAGAAAATGGAACATTAAAGCTGCAGCATTAGGAAAAAAAAAGTTTAAAAACAAGGAATGAAGTTGTACAACAGATGAGAATTTAACAAAATTGGTGACCTTTCCACACAGATGAAGTCAGGTTAAAAAAAACCAGGCCAGACTAAAACCAAAGAAGACCAAAACCAAATGAGACCAAAAGAGAACCTCCCCCCCACACATACAGACAAAAGTGAGAGCACAACAAAGGAAGTGGAAGAAAAGTGTTACCCATAAGTAGCCGCCGTTTCACCCGCTTGTCCACATCAGCTACTGACGTGGCATTGTACTCAGAACTCTCAATTGCAGCCTCATCCTTCTCTAAAACACAAGTAAGGGACAAACATGGAGCAGTTGGTTAATCACAAGCCCAATTTTCCACTGCCTAAGACAGTTTCTTGGCATGGCACAGCCAAAGCCAAGAAGCAAGGCATGAAAGCACTAAATCCCCGTTAGAGAGTTAATTCCCTTTGAGAACCCAGGAAAAAATTAAAAGGGTATTTAGGGAAGGGAGGAAGAAAGAGGGTGAGAAGGAAGAACGGTCAACTATGAAGTAATTAACCACACAGAGGAAGCTGGATTTCTACTGGAGAGCAAGACAGCTAACATGGGTGCCCCAGAGAGGTGTTAATGATGAAAATTAAAATTCAGGAAGGCCAGTTAAACAAACTACTAAAGACAAACTGTGATTCAGGCTAACAGGGGCACCAGGATCTGAAGGTGGCAGGCAGAAGACTGAGACAGACAGAGTGAGCGAGAAGAGTCCGGTGATGGATGGGCACGGATGCACCATAGCCTTGTACACATCGACACACTGAGAAACCAAACAACAGCATGCAAATTAAACAAAAACAACAACAAAAATAACAAACAACAAACCAAACAAACACAAAAAAAGATCAATTTGGGCAGTGCTGGTTGCCTGCTTGTCTATGAAACACTACTAGCTAAACATTCAATGCTAGAAAAGATGTTGCAAGAACAGGGTTTAGTAATTTTATTAGCATGCAGTGAGCAGGACGATGTCATCAAAGGTAATTTTACAAGGTGGTCTCTGACACCCTACATGTAAGAGTTTCATACAGCATGATGAGGACTTTGGTTATGCTTCATTAGAAATACACAGAAACAGTCACAAGAGTGGGAAGAGATTTCACCTACTGGTGAAATAAAATTAAAGATTTCTGATACAGGAGAGCAATTGAGAAGCAGCAGCTGGGTAAATAAAATGATTTATGGAAACAGGGAAAAGCTCATTAGAAAAACAAAAACTAAAATGCAAGTAGGGACTTTCACATGCAGCAAACATAAAAAAAAAAGGTTATGTCAAGCAAACGAAGACAAAATATGTTAGACAAAGGGTCAACAAGTATTTATCTGGCATTGCAGAAGTTTGCATTCTTGCAGTGATGCCTGGAATATATACACCACTGAAGACAGCAAACACTGGAATCACTGAAGTGGTGAGGAGGAGGAGGAGGCTGGCAGGTTTTGTTTGTGGAAGCTCTACATGGTTGAGTGGTAACAAGAAGTTGTTTTGTTTTGTTTTTAACAAGTTCTAGATGGGATCAGGCTGCAATAGAGGCTTTTGTTTGAGTTTCTTTTTTTTTCTCTGAAAATAATTAATAAACGTCAGTTATCAGACAAGACAGGCAATCAGGAACCATCACCAGAAAGCAGGAATAAAAATGTAAAAAATAAATAAAAAAATTAGAAGTATTCTAAGAGAAAGAGCTATTTCAGAGAGAAGAAAATCAGCACAGGCAGTAATATGTGACTTACATCACAAGACCAAGGAATGTAACATGGAGTTGTATGTATTACATTATGAAAATGAGAAAAAAAAAATAGATGCAATGTACACAGCTTTTCAAATATTTTTTTTACATGCTGGACAAAATAAAACATAAATCCAAGGATATTAGTGAACAATAATAAATAGAAGATTGATTATCCTTTCAATAAAACCTGCTCTCAACGCTCTCACTCTTGCAAGTTCTCCACATCTGGAACTGTCACAGGACAGGGCTTGCAGGATGGAGCCCTCTGCGTTACCAGAGGCACTCGCTGAGAGAGAGATGCCCCGCACTCAGACACACCTTGTGCAGACAGAAAGGCAGAGCCCAGTGCTGAGCCCCGTTCAGCTTGACCTCTGCCAGCATAACCCTCACCCTACCCCACGATCGGTGCAATTAAACCCCTCAGAAGCGAGCAAGGCTCTGGGCAGCCACAGAACTTTATGCCATGGATCTGACCAAGACAGACCGGCCAAAGGTAACTGACAGATTTCCATGGGTCTCAAATCCTCTGTCTTGTAGTATAGGAGAGAAAATATAACAAATATGTGTCTGTGTTTTTTTTAACCTCAGGAAATGACTAAGAATTTGTAGGAATTTGAAATTAAACAAACAAAAATAGTCAGCATGTCCACAATGCCAATGCAAACCACTATGGATTTCAGGTTCTGATCTGTGAGTAAGGATTTTCAAATGTTAACTTGCATAAGCAAAAATGCACTTTTAAATTTTTTTTTTAAGTGGAGTGGAAAGAAATGGTGTTAAGCAAATAATACACTTATAATCATAAATGTTTGCAAAGCATCTGCCAAGATGCTCCATGTCTTGACCGGCTTTTTCCTAGTGATATTCTGAATGAAAGCTTAGTCACTGCAAGTGTTGTAATTTTTAGAATCGTGAAACATACAACAGGGAAGAAAGCACATAATGATGACTCCTTTTCCCTAATAACAGCCCAGAAAAGAAGATAATTTTCCAAACCTTGCTGACACAAGGAAAGTCTTGGTTAATGGAAAGGAACTGAAGAGCTGAACTTTCATTCAAAATGATGAACGTTCTACACCATCTGACTTCAAAAACGAGTAGTTACGAACAGAAAGAAAAGTTACAAGTGGCTCATAAAGGGATACTTCATTAAGGAACATTTTGACAGAACACCACTAACGCTTCTCCGTGTGCCAGCCGCTGCAGCAGGCAGGAACTGCGGGAACACCCCTGTGGCAGCGCTGACACCCTGTGGGACACGGACACGCCTGCGGACACACGCACACAAACGGCACAGGGGTTCTGAGCAACCCAAAAGCAAACGTGCTGCAGAGAGGTACTCACCAATGCAGGTTCGGCCATCTGAGTGCAGGGCATACTTCTGGTGACAACCACACACAGGACCAGTATCTGTGTCATCACAGGTGTGCTGGCAGCCTCCATTCCCATAGTTACAGGTTACTAGTTAAGCCCCAAATGAATGTGTATATATGTATATATAAATAAAACGACAATGAAACCAATTAGTCTTGAAGGCCTTTCAGAACACAGAAGAGCAGTAACATACCAAGACATAGGGCAACATAATATTTGTGTTTGCAATTATTTCTATTTCTTCCGTCTGCCCCCTCCCTTATGCCTGTCTCACGCCCTACCCTCAATCCATACCATGAAGAAAAAAAAAGAAAGAAAAATAAAAGCATTTTCCCCAGTCTATTTGTATTAATAATTTTAGTATGACTCTTGGCCAATTCCACATCTTCCTAAAAGCTACATGCTTCATATCCATGAAAAAATTAACAGTCTACCAATACATATGTATATTTTCAAGTCTATAGACAGCATCTCTTTTGCTTCCCCTTCATTCTCTAAGCAGAGGATGCAGAGACCAAGCAGCAAGAACAGAACCATAAAAGTCTTGAAATTTACTATATCAAGTACTGGCCCTCCTAGAGTAACAGATTTAAAAATAAAACAGAAAATGTTTGGTTGTTTTTTTTCTTCTCTGCAACAAAAAATCCACAGTTATTACGGCTTTGCCAAGTGCTGGCCTCATCCAGGAAGGAAGCACTGGAGATGACACTTTCACTTCCAGAAATACAGCGAAAAACAGCTTTTAGCAATTCAAACATCCTCCAGTGAAAAAATACTAAACACATATTAAAGCAAACATTTTTCAGGAGAGTAGGTAGAGTTTTGAAGTTTACATGAATTAACATATCAGATTAAATTAATTTCCTTTGTCACATGATGGATTTAATTTCTGCCAGATAAGAAAAAACAGTTTTAAAATACTAAGCTGGCTAGCACCATTAATAAAGCCTCTCACTTGCCACTGTTTCATTTTGTCCTTTGCAGCTGCACACCTTGATGCTGAATAACACAGTTCGGATCTCACTGATTTCTGAGTTCTATTTACTGTCTTTATTTGGACTAAGTTCTTTACTGGTGCATATATACTGGCAGATATGGGGGAAATCCAATATGCCATTATTTAGTTATATACTCATAATTTCAGAGAACTTAAATATTTTGAAATGTTATGGTAATTTAGATGCAGACTACACTCATTAAAGTACTGACTCCTAGTAACCAGAAGGAACTTCCTCACATTGGTCTTAGCAGAATTTTCCTTCTAGATAAGAGAGTTTATAGAAGAGGCAGGGGAGCAAGTTGCAATATACAGTAAAACCAAGATAATGATTAAGAGGATTTGAAAATCATGTATTTAACTCAAATCTGAGGTTGTATCTAATGCAAGAGGGCTAAGCTAATATATTTTCCCACTGAACTCAGTGTCCCTGCTTTAATTCTTGCTTCTGAAAATGGAGTAGACCAGAATTTTCCATCACAGTAACTAGAAATGAAATATCCCACCTTTGGTGTGAGCGCCTCATTGCTGAGCAGCCATGTCACTCTCAGTAATCACTGAAGGACTTAGCTTAAAGTGGAACAGCTCTAAAAAAAGCAACCGATGGAGACCTACCACAGCATACCCAACAGAATTCCCATTAAAACCTCTTGCCAGCGTGGGAACCACAAGTTTACAACTTCAACCCCTGAATTCTGGCAATGATCACAATAGGAATTGTCCATCTCTCAAGTGAGCACAGACCTGAGGCCACTACAGGTGCTAGCATCCTTGGTCCTTCCCACTGGGCGCTTGGAATAAAACCCCTTGGGATGTTCAGAGATAGAGAGGGAACAGCCTTGGTGCCTAGTGGTAAGAACAATCTCTGAGGAGAGAGCCTGCCTGGATTCCCACCCCAATTTCCAGGAATATCGCTGTTCTATCCAGCTGGAAAGAATGGCAGTGAGAAAGATGGGGACACCTGCCTGATCTGTGTTCCCTTTTTGGAGCTTGACAGATTGTGCACTTCACTGGAAAATGGAAATTGTGGGTTCAGTCCAACCAGATAGAGGAGGGAATATAACCCAAATCATAAGAACCCTAAACTTCCAAGGAATTACATTACAAAAACCCCTAAGCAACCTTCAGGCATTCTTTCTCCTTCTCCACTGTTATAGCTTAACTAATAATTTATTTTCGTGAAAAAATACCTGAAGCAAATCATTCCACTTTGCATCAAATGGAAGCAACATTTCTCTCCCTTCATTGCACAGTAACATTTTAGCTTTTATTTTCAATGCAAAACAAACAAGATTTTATGTCAATTCTCTCTTCTTAAAGCTCCCACCTTTCCAGTGAAGACATGCTTATTACTTGACCCCATATGCCTCTAGGACTATGTGGAGCTTCTATCCTTGTTGGACTGCAGTGCCATCAGAAATTAACTTAAATGTGTTGTTTATGCCAGATGTTTAAATACATTTCTAGCCAACAGTATTTTTATTGAGGATTTTAAAGTGCAATCAGCAATGAAGTGCGTATTTAAAAAATGTGACTGCAGTGGTTATTTTTGGCATTCCTTGCTGAAAACCTTTGCTGGCAGAGATGAAAATATCTTAACACGCTTGCTCTGACCCATGTAATTCGAGGAACTATTCCTTACTATATTTGTCTATGAAAAAAATTGCACTAGACTGATGGCATTTATAGCAAATCCTAAAGAATCACACAATTTTACAGCTTCCCTGCATATTAAAGTTACTGGTTCCTGTTTTACCCAGTCCATGAATGCACACGTAGGTCAGCTCCTTTTCCTGTCTCCTAGAAACATTAGTAAATCACGTTTTTGAAGGATTTGAATTTCTGTCTAGACTACAATTTATTTATTTATTTTAAGCAACTTGAGCCAAAATTCTCAAGCTTGACAGCTCTACAGGTAAAATTGGTACAAAATACAGTTGTAAAATATATAATTTCAAATTTCTTCCAGCCCTTGTTCTATGGCAGTGACACAGTGGGAAGTTTCTCTTGCTTAGAGGAAGAAAATCGTAATTATTTAAAAGCAAATGGACATCCAGATCTACTCCATTTTTGTCAGAAAGAATTAAAGCAATATTAATGAGAATTCACAAAGTGTTCTTTTAAAAACTATTTCTGATAAATTTAGACTCTGCAGCTATGCAAATGACTGCTCATTCAGAGTCTGTGACATTAAGGAGGCAAACAAAAAGAGGAAAAATGGTAAATTCTGACAGACACAGATGACCTTAAAATATCATAAATCATGTTAAAATGAAAGAGATAGAAAATAGTAAGTTTTGTGGGTTTTTTTAAATCAAAGGAGAATATTCACAGATCTGCTAGAACTCAGACATACTTATCCCCACATGGCAGACTTAAATCCAGAATAACACCATCTTTTGACAGTGCTTCTGCATTTGCCTATGTGTTAAGTGCAATCAGATTGCTGGGCTCTTTCCCTTGGTGGGAGAAATACCCTGTGCAACAGCAGAGGAGCCCTACAGGGACACACACCCTCCGTGGGACGTGTCCAGCGTGGGCAGCCAAGTCACCAGCCTGCTCTCCCAACACTCCTCCATGAGAACAAAGAGCTGTAGGACTGACACTGGGGCTTCAAAGGGCCTTCAAATCAGACAAATTCTTTTCCCTGACTATAATGCTCAGGGTCCTGGGCTGGCCAGACCCCTTTCAGGCCCTGGGAGCTGGCATAATGTCCCTACCTGTCCACCTGCCCACACTGGAACCTGCAGCATCTATTCAGTTTGGCTGGGCTGAGCCAAACAGTCCTGAGACACAGCCTGGCATGTGGGCCAGTACTGACATCCAGAGAAATAGATGGACTAGTCTAGAAATGACATTTGGGTGATGGAAAAGAGAAATAACTTTCTGAAAGAGAAATGACATCTTAAAGAACAAAAAGGATTTTAATGGACTTATTCCACTAAATATTGATACTCCATGCTAAACTCCCCAGAAAATACCAGAATTCAGCCTCACTCTACAGCCTAAATCCTGTTTTCAGTGCTTCTCTGAAGCTTCACAGAACCCTCTTTCTGGTTTCTTCCATCTTACATGCCCATGACAAGAAGTACTTGAAAACATATGGCCAGTTATTTAATCTAGCAGTTATTATCTGGTAACTTAAAAAACTGCCCAAGACAACAGTGTCCTGATCTTGTCCCTATGTGGACTGAAACATATACTATGGCTCAGATGCCACAGAATTTGTCATAAGACAGATCTTCCGTTTTTTAGAATGGACTTCTCAAATGAGCATATTGTAATTCCAGATAACGTAAAAGCTGCACTGTTTTTTAACTAAACTGGCCATCGCATATGTAATTTACATAAATATATGGGCACCTCTTTTTTACGTGACAAAGCTGTGCATGCAACATTGCTTACATGATTTATTCTAATATGGTTTTACATTTTTAACATTCTGGAGATCTTTGTACTGATGCAGGCAGTGGCATCAGGACACTGCCAGGAGCTGAAAAGCTGCCACTTGGCATAGGTAGGTTGGCATTTTATTGTAAATGTACTAGACAGGACTTTTAGAATTACTTTGCACTTGCCTTCCTGCTCACTTAAATCATTATTATCCAAGGAGGCAGTTAGAAACAGCTGTAGGTAGGGTTACCCAGCATTTTTCATTAAAATATTCAGCTTTTACTTGTTTATAACTCTTTCAGGTTGTGACTTGCAGGTATGTGCATCTCTTTTAGCTTTCCTCTTGTTTTTAAACTTCCAGCTAAGAAAGAGGTGAAGACAAAATGTCTTGGTTTATTCATATTTGGGGAAAAAAACCTTCAGTTTATCAAAAACTTTTAATGCAATCCTGCTCAGGAGCAGGATATTAATATCTATCATGGATACAGAGGCAGCAAGAAGAGGTAAATTTCCATGTTTTTTTCAACATAATCTGGAACCAAATTCACTGCTCTGAAGTCTCTTCTTTCTGCTGCCAGCCAGTATCTATGAAAATTCCTGCAAAAGCACAATCTTCTTCTGGGCTTGTGTACACCAGTGGCCATTAAAGTAGTTCACAGGAGTATCAGTAAACTCACAGGAGCTGAAGTTTACTGATGCCTTGGATCTAAAGGATGCAGCTCACCTGAGGGATCACATATGGATCTGTATGAATCTGCTTGGTGTATTTCTAGATGACCTCCTGAGGTCCCATTCAGTCTTAACACTTCAGTGTTTTCTTAGCATGCTGGGCAACTAGAAACTGCATACTGAAAATTTACAGTAAGCAACCATTAAGGCTGCAATCTTAAGCACTCAAAATCGAAAGCTCTTTTGTATCAAAAGCTACAAAATGCCAATACAAAGTTGTTGTATGTAGACCAGTTGTATCACAGTAACTCCCCTCAGTGACAAAATGCAGAAAACACTCCTGTCTCATTTAGTGCATGATGAAGCTGGGGAGAGTCAGGGCTGCGGAAACAGCTGGGAATCTCTTCTCATCTGCTGCAGAGTAAGTAGCAAATCAGAAATGGACTGTCAAGAAAGAATGGTCTTGTTCAGACAGTGAAAAGAACCCTAAAAACTCTAACCTATTTTTGCCTTCACTCTGGAATTCCTACTCAGAGCTTGGCAAGTCACTTGAATCTCCTCTATTACAGTTTACTGATATTATATTCCTTTCTCTATGGCATTTGCAACTACAGCTGGAGCCATCAGGAGTTTGGCTTGGATCATACTAATGCGCTATAATGCTTAGCTGGGTTCTGTGTGGCTCTTGCTAATCACCTATGACTACTAAATGACTTTGACATTAATATTTTTATATTAATTTCTCTTTTGTAAGATAGGCAAACCAGTACTTTTAAATTTTTTAACTAATTGACAAGAATGTTTTGAAAATACATCATAAATGCCTACAAAGCATTTTGATATTACAGTAATGAGCATCATGGGAAAATCCACAATGAAATTAAAAAGTTCATGTTCACAATAGGGTTTAAATACTGTGCAGTAGGACAGGCATGGCACTAAATTATGGAGAGGAAGCTACTGAGCACAAGCCTGTTTAATGAACACTGACCATCATGGACACTGAATGAAGCAAGAGGCACTGCCTCATTAGCATACAATTGTAAATTATAAAATGGCATGGGATTATGTCATTAGGATGTAATGACAATCTTGTGATTCATGCATAAAAAGCAGGGAGCCTCCCTCCACATATTTCTGCTTTCTAACTTATTTTAACATCTTTCTTTGAGGAACACACACATTGTTACTAGAGGCTGTGGGCCAATACATTTGGAAACCTCTCCCAGTGGCCTGATTGAATTGCAAACTGGCTGATAAAAATTCACCTAGTACTAGTTCTCTGTCACTTGTTCACATAAAAAAACCAGAGCAGCAAGCTCTGACAAACCCTGAAAGGCATGGACTCCTGGAGGACCATGATAAATCGGCATAACTGAGAGGGATGCAGGGTTTTATAAGCGTGTATCCAGACCCTACCAGTCCCTGCTATACTGGGCTACAGACCTGTCCAGGCTGACAAGTGGGAAGTGTCTTTTCCAGCTCTTCAACACAGCCATACTGAGTAGTTGCAAAACTGCAGCTCAAGATTTAGGCCAATTCCACTGAAATGGTTAGCTGTGAAAAAGTTGGTTTCTTTTAAAAGATGAGATTTGGTTTCAGAATTAGGCTTCTATAAACAGCCTGCTGCAATCTCACAATTATTGTCCCAGGCTATCTAGCTACTCCTCTATACTTCTTTGCATTTGGAAGCACTAGCCGCAGCTATTTTAAATAAGACTCTGGATCACATTTGCAGGATGTGCTGTGGGTTTAGAGGTTGGTGTACTCCAAAGTAAGCTCTGCAGTCTTGGAAAACTCAATGTCCCTACTTAGAGGTCTGTCACCAAAAGTTCATTAGCCTTCCAATGACAATTTGAACACCAGAGGGCATAGAGTAAATTGAAGTTTTTACTCTATTAAACCTTGAGGCATTTAGAAATAATGTTCCAGAAAAGGCTCTAATTCTCCTGCCACCATCCATGAAAAAGGAAATTGAAACTCCCAAACAGTATAAAAATTTGAGGAAACAAATAATCAACAACGTAAGTAAACATCCTCCCACACTTCACCAATGTAGCTTATGTTGCACTCAAATTAACAGCATGCGATGTTCATAATAAACACTGAGAATGAAAATTACCATAAAGGCATTTTTCTCTGTGCTTATGCCTTTGGCCCTGTGTAGCATCTTAATATTGGGCAGAAATCAGGCTGTACAATATTCTGTGGCATTTCTTTATGATATTCAAAAGTGATTCTTTTGACTTTGTACTTGAGAACTAGTATCATCTACGTGTATCTACAGAGTGGAAATCTCAGGAGGAAAAAACCAGAAGTGTAAGAAAAACTGTCTCAAAAATACTGGCACTCTGCAGAGCAGCAAGCATTCCATGTTGTTTTATTGCACTTTTTTTGTCTCTCTCAAAGCTACCAAGTAGGAATACAAGCTATGGGACTCAGATCTAAGGCTCACTGAAGCCATCAGAAAGACTTAGTTCTGAAGCTTTCAGATGACAATGCTGAGGTCAATTATTTGAACCTGTAAAGAACAATTTCTGATTTTCTGGGCTAAGGGGTACCTGTATCTTTAGCATCCCAGCTTCAAGAATATACCACTCTGGGCTTTTCTCTGTAGAACAGAATATATGATGCAGCTGCAGGTTTTCAGTGTAATAAAACTAGATGGTGTGCAGCAGAATCAAGACCAGAGCAATCATTTCTGACTTCTAAAAAAATTGGAACTCACATTTTTAATTTGATAGCTCTAGTGGGTGCACCATTAAATTCATTGGTAGACTTATCAATGCATACACCTTTGTGGACCTTCAAAATACTGCAAGTCAGAATCCACTGTGCTTTATTTGTATTGCTTTACAAGGAAAGTCTGGATTAAACTGATCCTTCACTTTTCTCCATTCACAGGAAAGTAGAAAAGTTATTACCATTTTGATAACCAAGTCACTGCCAACATTCTATTATTCAACCCCTCTTCTCCATCCCCAAATGCACCTTCTACAGCAAAAAAACCCTCATTACTAAAATTACAAATCACCTTCAACCAAAACAAAGTTAACTTCTGTAACATAACAACAATGAAGAAAACAAGACATTTTGGGGCATTTGAAATTTAATCTTCATCTACCTACATTTGCAGTCCTTCTGGTTTTTGGCAAGTTCAAAGCCAGGTCTACATTCACAGGCAACCCCACCTTTGGGTGTCTCCCGGCAGATGTGTGCACACCCATGATCTTTGTTCATACAGTTCATACCCTCTGTGGAAAAGGAAAGAAAAGAGAAAATATTAGTACTGAAATAAAATTACAAAACAATTATGCATATCCAGTCCTCCAATAATTTTATCTGTAACCTTTATTTTTCATCTGGACAGTGTTCCACAAGCCAAAAGAACAGAGCTGAAAGAGCTATATAGTCAACAAAACAGTGTAATAAAAGACAAACACCCTCTGGGGCAAATACGAGCACTACTGGGTGTCTCTGTTTCATTTAGAAACTTGGGATTTCTCTGTTCTGTATCTGTATTCTAAACTTTCATGAAAATATCAGGGATTTAAAGGATAGTCCAGGAAGTTGTTTGTCCCACAGAGCTGAGTAAGTGACCTCACTGTTATTTTTGTCTTGTATAAATTCAATGGCTATTACTGTCTGGTGCATTTTTATTTGCCTGTTAATGTGCTTTGTATTTTCTAACACGCAAAATCTGCCAAATATTATAACCAAGTATTTTTGCTTGGATCTATTTCTTTGCTATTTGTTTTACATCTCAATACTCTGTCACCCACCATAAACACAGCACATCTCCAACAAACCTACCACCACTTTTCTCTTTGACTCTATTAAACAAAACACACCAGCTATTCAACAAACATCGAAGTGCCATGGGTGGATTCCTGTTAATGTTTATGCCAAGGAACAGTATCAACCAGCTTTCTTTTAATCATCACAGAGACAATTTTCGCTTCCTAAACCATATAAGTGATTTAGATACTGAATTCACCTTATATGTTTAGAGCCTTTTATTACTGTGTTAATTCAAATCCCACATAGTCACAGAAATCTTGAACTCAGTTCTTATGGGTCAGCATCTAACATTCCTTGTGTGAAGAAAGGCTAGCTGGATTTGCATTACAAAGCCTTCCTAGATTTCCCCTTGGATATCTGACCTGTAAAGGAGAGATAAATTCTCTCAGAGTACACTGGCAGAGAATTCACATTGCAACTCAGCTTGCAGTGCTGAAAACTGCGTGTGTTGCCCAAAATACTGCTGCAAGCAACATCAGGGTGGACTCTGGCACTCATTTGGCACTTTACGATGTGTCTACTCCTACCCATTCTAGGCTAATTTCTCAAAAGCACTCCGGTGCAAAATATTCAAATGAAACCTACAGTGCCAGTATATTGTAAGTAAATCTTTTTTGTGGATAGAATTTTGAGGAGGAAACGCAGACATTGCCTCAGAGTGACAGAAGTTAACAACTTCAAGAAGTTATTCACACTGCTCAGCTTTGCCTCTGAGAGGTTTGTATTAGCAAAGTAACGAAAAACACACATCAGTAGTTTGATTGGGTATTTTTGTTCACCTCTCCTACAAAACGCACCAGGATCTTAAATCTCACCACCTATAAAAAGCAACATTATAGACAACAGATATATTTATTTCTTCTAAGCTCCACTCTGTGTTGTCTTTGAGCCTAAAAACTTGCCAGAACATAGTAGGTTACTATAACCAAGTAAGTTATTCTTTTTGAAGTGCAGCCTGGAGAACAGATGCTATTCTGAGACACAACACACACGATATGCCGTAATACACCATCCCACACATCAAAGTGAGGTATGAACGCTTTGTTTGGCTGAGCAGATACAAGAAACCTGGGAATGGCCTTGTTGAAGGGTTTGAGGCATTTTATAATCTCTTTCTCTCCACTTCTCCCAACAAAGGATTTCAGACACAATGTGTTTGACAAACTGCATTCCTGTGCACTGCGCTATGCTCCAAAAGGGATCTGGGAAAGATAACACATGGCTGATTGAGTCCCATTGCCCAGGCTCTGAGAAGAGAGGAATTATAGAGATGAAAGCCGATATTTAATGGCCCACGAGTGTAATCAAGCAAGTGATTTTTCAGTGTTTATTTGCAGATACTGAATATCTGCTGTTATGGGAAGACAGAAATTGTACACTGCTAAAAATATTGGGAGACGTCGAAGATCAAAATCATTACATTTAGAAACAAAAGTGATCCTGGTGTTTGTTTGTAAGACAACAATATTTTAGTTACTGTTTAATTCTTCCAGCCATTGTATTAATCAGAGTTGTAGAAAAACTATTTCAGTTCCATGTTTAGCTGGAGAATACCACAGAAATCTCCTGAGCCTGAAAATCATTATTTTAGAAAACATAAAGTTTTTTGTGGTGAAACAAAAGACCATTATTTTTCAGTCAAGAGCAGAAGCTCATGCAGAACAAAAATTCTCATTTTTATTTCAGTAATTTTCAAAAATCCCCAAAAATCAAATTACAAAAAAATTCCTAAACAAAACCTTTTCAGGTGGAAAAAAATATTGAAATAAGAATGCAAAAACCAAATATTTTACCTTGCTAAAAATGCAATCTAAACCAAACTTGTGTTAATTTGCAAATCATTTTGATCTTTCAACATTTTAGTTTTTCAGCAAATACAGTATTATCAATCTACATACACAAATAATTTATGAATCATTGTTGATAAAGTTTACTTTTTTGCAAGTCAACTCTTCAGGCAATACTGAATCTTTAATGATACGGCACACAAATAACACTAAAAATACAAAAATATCCAAAATAACTTTCTAGTATTCATCTTAGTTTCTATACAAATGCATATAAATAGGAGAGAAAAATACTTCTAAAATGACTTTGTTAAGAGTTCTCTTCAGCAGGATGTAGTCCAAACTTTGAAACTAACTGGAAATACAGAAACCACCTCCAGTATTTTCCTGTACTGGGAGAAGATGAAGTTCACTGCTGGTAGCAAAGAACTGCTCTGATGATGCATACTCTGCTGCCACAGGAGCAGTGAGATGTTTGAGTTATTCCTCCTCGCTACTGCCCCTGAGGCAGAAAGCTTTGCAATATTTTAGTTAATGTTTAGCAGCCACCTAATAGGGACATACTTATTCCATAAGGGGCACAGAGTGTGAATAACAGCCCAGGAAAACTCTCCCTGATGTTAAAGGAGGATTTAAGCCTCTCAGTGCCTGCCCTGGTGTTCAGTCCCAGGAAAATGGGTGACCCAAGGGGGGTGGCCAGTGTGCTCCAGCCCCACAGCCACAATCAAGGCCAAACAGCTTTATTTGCAGAGGGGGTAGAAAACTGCTCATTCAAATGAAGAAAAACCCCCATGATTATGGAAAGATTGGATGGGATTCTGCTGCTCATTTATGTGTTTGAAGTTTT
>VYZT01022722.1:0-14050 GCA_013400735.1 Pomatostomus ruficeps
CCCAAAATCATACAATTAATAATGTTTCACAGCTGAAAACGGACCAAGAAGCTGTAGCAAACCTTAAAAGCTGCACATGAATTAACCCTACTAGAACAATCCATCTTTTTAGCAGCTTTTATGAATCCTGCTAGTGATATTTCTTTACCAGACAAATGAATTCTAACAAATCTGAACAATGACTATAATGCAATATCCCAGCCTGTACACAACCACTCCACTAACAAAGGACCCATCTGAAGCAGCTTTTCCCCAAACCAAAGTGAAAGATACATACAGTACAGTTTTGGCAATGAAAAACCTGACTTACTATTATAAGGTGCTTCTAATTGTTGGATAGTTGCTTCAAATGTCAGCTGAACCTTTGGGTTATCCAACCAGAGCTGCAGCTGTATTTAAACAAACAATACAACATGTCGTATCAAGCAATACAAAAGAGGTGTTTTCCAGGTGCATGTTTGCTACCAAATACTGTCAGGAGATGAAACCCTCTAATGAATTAAACTTTGGCAGGACTACCCAAGCCACACTGCACCTCGTCTTCCAGTGTTCCTTAAGGTGCAATACAGTCTGTGTGAAATTCTCACACCATTTCAAGTAAGTGGAAATACACCAAGGTAGCACAAACATGGGGACATCAGTCAGCATTGTCTTCTTGGCATCAGATTTCATGTTTTCATAAAAGCTACAGAAGTATTTGCCATGTTACAAGGTTTATTTATCTCTGACATTTAATGATCCAATCCATCTTCACCAATATAAGACACTACCATGGACTACACTGGTCACATATACACAAAAAAGCCTATTTACAGGACAGTTACGGTTCAAAAATTGAGCAGGAAGAACTGTCTGTGATATGTTAGAAGGTCAATTCATAGTAGAAAAGAACTGTTTTCCCAACAGAACTCCTACTTTGTAGCACACAGGCAGGAGTTAATAAATAATTTTACTGTTCCATGCCTAGATCTAGGTCATACATAGCATCCCCACACCACTTTACATTCCATAATTAGTCATTTATTTGGGTATTTCTCTAGAGTTGCATTACTGAGCTTCACAGTTCCTCACACACAGCAAATTAAAGTGGAAATCCTACAACTATAATGAACAGGAGGGATTAGGAAAAAATTTCCATATAATTTGGGAGGCTATTTGAGGCAAATGGCTAATTAAGAGAATGCACACTGCAGTTTGCAGTTCTGCTGAGCACAGGGTTTGTATCAGCTGTTCCATAGTTTCTGATATCCTCAATGGAAGAGATCCTCTCATAAGCCTTCCTCAAACAAGATTCCTGCTCAGGAACTTAGAGAAGTTCCTCTGTAGTGAATAAGGTCCATAGACCAGCAATGCTGATTCTCCCTGCAAATCTCTCTCTCCAGTAATTTCTTAGTTTCAGTGGAAAGTTTTCCTGCTTCTAACAAATTTGTAAAAGGATTACCCACTATTCATTCTGTGCAAATTGTCTTCCAAACCTTTTGGCATGCTTTGGCCTGTTTTTACACATCTCATGACTTCCCAAAAGTTACAACTCGAGCTGGAGGTAAATTTTACAGGAATAGCAGAGGTCATGCTCTTAGCATGAAGATGTCCACCACATATAAACTTTAAATAACTTCTTTGAGTTATTAAGCACTGGTGTTACCATGGTCAATACCCCATGAAGTTTCTTGATCATCTTTAGTCTGTGAAAAAACTGAGAGGTGCATAAGGTGTTTTGTCTCTTAACTATAGTAACACAGCAAATTTCAAAATATTTCTTGCTTTCCTACTGTTAATTTTTCTAACATGACCTCAGTTTTCCAAAATGCTCTTCAAAATACAGGAGAAAGCCCTGTAAATACACTACAGATTCTTTATGCTGCTCACAGCACTGCTTTGATCAAAAACTGGATAGCACATTTCTTAACAACTTAAGAGCATGACAGGATACCAGAAATGACATGCCACTGTCTCAAAAACAAAAATTCCATCAACTGCTAGACATGGTAACTGCCAGAAAGTCTTCGCAAGTTACACAAATTTCCTACTCTTTTTTCACCAATTCTTTTACAACAAACTTACGGTGCGGTTCCTGATGTACAGAAACACCTTCTGAGTCTGCTGTGGCCCACTGATTATATCAGGGAAGCAGGCAGCTTCTTGAGACGTCATACGATCATGTGGAAGTCTACTCTGGAAAGCTGCACCCTCCACACCTACAAAAAAAAGACAAGTAGTCTACAGGCACTGCAAAGGAACACCACCCTTCCCAGCCAGTGCATTCTGCCATGAGATGATATGGTGGCCAATTTCATGCCATGCTTTCACTTAGTCCTTTTATTTACTTCTGCAAGACATACAGGTTTCCAAGTCAACAGTTCTTTGAATTACTGGTATCATCTAGAGATAATNAGATGCTGTCCTTAATTTGTGTGGTTTCCAGTTTCTAACAGAATTGGAAAAGCGTTTTAGAACCTGTTCAAAGTCAAAATGCCTCTAATATAGAAGCACAGTGTCTAGCATCCCCTTTCACCTGCTTCCCAAAGTTTAATTTGCATTGACCTTCTCCAGCTAGAGGAACCCACCTTAAACTCTCATTTTGCATATTTGATATATCTACAGCAAGTAGTGCAGTGAAATACAATCACACTTAGGCATTTCCTGTGCTCCCTCCCCAAGTGCTGCCTACAAACAACAGATTTCTTACTTTTCTTTTTAAATGCTCCATATGTAAAAGACTGATGCTGAACCCATACAGGAGAGGTTTTCTCCATGGAAAGCCTTCATTTATACAGGAACCTGCACCTCCACCAATTCACACACTGGCAGTGATGCAGACACATTTCTGCACCCTGCCTTCCTCAGTCTCTGTTATGTTGTACTGTAGATAAAAGTGGCAAACTAAGACAACAGCTGCATCAAGTGCCACAGCACAAGTAGAGCGCAGAAAGCAAATCCTGCAGGCATAGCGAGCAAAACGAAGTACTGAGATGTGAAATACAGTGAGAACAATACAAATCTCCCATGTCCTAGAAGTGAATTCGATCAGGACAGAGGACAAGGCATTCATTCCAGAAAGACAGAAGCCAATACATCCCAGGGGCAAAAAGCCCCACAGGTTAACACGGTAAGATTAAGATCATTTGCTGAAACTGGACTTGTTCAAGAGATTACAATAAATAGCAAAATAAATATGAGCTTGCAGTGTATTACACTAACCAAGACAACTGTCTAAGAGTTGGAAGTTCATGTGTTCATGTACAGCAGTACATGTCACTGTACCAGGGAGAGGAATTCCCTGCTTTTAATTCTGGTGCCACCACACACCTCTTTAACTTCCAAGCTTTCATACTTCGCAAAGGTGCTGAAAAAAAATCAAATAAGGAAATGGTTGTGAAACGAACAAAAACCCTCCAAAACAAAAACAAAACCCTGAAAACAAACCAACCAAAAAAACCCACACAAAAAACCCAAACAAACAAAAAACCCCACAATAACAAGTAAAAAAAAACAAAACAAAACACCAAAAAACCAAACAACCAAAAAAACCAACCAAAAAAAACCACAACCAAAAATTCATTCACAAGTAAAGATCAAAAGATCTGTGTGATGACTCGAGGTAATGAAAACTGTCTGTAATCACTTACACAAATTTTACAACAAGAAGAAATTGGTAACAGAAGCTACAGAGCATTGCAAGTAAAATAAAATCAACCATAGAAGAAGTTGACACACCCACAATGCTTCCAGCACTAATATTCAGCTATGGAAGAGAAACCCATAGCTCTACCACAACTTCAATTTCTCCAGCAATAACCACTCCCCCGCCCTTCTGCTGTCCTTCTATCTAAAAGTGGCTCAAGTGTGCCAACATCTGTGTCGGAATGCATATGTTCAACTATGAATTCTGTAAAACTGAGCATGGAAATCCAACCAGTCACCAATTCCCTGATACTTTATTAACGTTAACAATCTTAATTAAGGTTCTAGATCCCTAAGTACTAGCAAAAAGCTCAGCAGCCCCATTTTCAGAGAATGGCCAGTTAAAGACCTGAAAGGCTGAACTGGACTCCCTCTTACAGGTTTGTGCTAAAAGAAGTGTGCTTCTCCAGGTACCTGCTAAAAAGCCATATAGTCATCAAATACCAGCAAACTCTCAGATGTGTGGATATAAGGCAACTCAGCAGTTTCTTGAAAAGCTTTGGGATTTATTTCTTCAAATTGAGCAGCCAGAGAACACGGTGCTGGTAACAGTTTTGGAAAGAACTCCCAAGGTTGCTTGAGTTGTGGGGGCTTTTAAGGCCATACATCTTTCATGGCAACACCCAAACTTTAAAACTAGAATGACAGAATAGCTCCAGATGAGCACAGATATTCAGGAAAAAAAAATGCTAATAAAACAACACACAAGAGCGTTCAATACAAGAATTTTAAAAAAGCATAGCTATTAATAGCTTAGATACCAGTTTTATTTGGCCCACCACTGGAAGATCTCATAAGAACTAAATGTCCTTGAATTTACTTCTGCAACTACACAGCTCAAATCTAAATGGATTTGGATTTCAGACTGACTAAATCCCATTTCACACCCTTACTGCTTGTATTTCATGAAAGCCACACATTACAGGGATTACCAGTTCAAAACTACATGTTTCTCCTTAGGGCAGGCAACTGAAGAAACGCTTCTGCCTAGCCTGGATTATCAGCTCCTCTTCACACACATTTGTGCACACACACTTGGCCCACTTCCTGACATTCAGCATTAGCAACTAATTCGTTGAAGTTTTGGTTATATCTTTCCCCACAGAAGAAATCCTGAGGGATGCTGCTCATTTAAAGACTTACTAAAACATCTGTAGATGAATACACTGAATGAAAGGTTTTTGGCTGTTGAATTAGACAATTGTTAGAGCATACTTTCAGCATATAATACAAAATGCAAAATATGCAAAATTTCCAATCAGTCAATGCCTGCCTAAAAATGAAATAGGCAATGCACCCTTAAGCCCATGAGCCATAATAGCCAGCAGTTCCATGCAAGTGGTAACATCCGTAACAGCATTCAGCTCCCTTACTTACAACAGCAAAGGATGCACTCTTAGATGAGTATCTTGAAGTTCTATTTGCTTCAAAAAGAGCAACTTGGAGGTACAGAATAGGTACTGGAGCCTTTGACTCCTTTGTTTAAAACCCTAATCCTGAAGTGAGAGCAAAAGCAACAGAGTTGGAGGAAGATTTTAAGTAGCACTCCAAGTACTTAAGAGTAAAGACACTAATCCTGTGAATGAAGCAGTGAGTACTGCCAGCAGCAGTACGGAGGCCAAATGGCGAATGCAATTCACAATCCAGTCCAGTGAGCAGCAGACTGAATCTGCCCAGGAGACAATCTCCTGGGCTAAGTGCTGGCACACAGGTCAAACACAAACCCTTTCAAAAGACAAAAAGAAAGGAGCAAAAAGGTACTCCGTGCTATGTTTCTTCAGTAGATTAGAAAAAAGGGTATACCGCTCTAAAGCCCAGGGCTCTCTGTGTCAATCTAAATGGTACAAACTGGCTAGGTAAGAAACAGCTTTTTGTACGTTTAGACTCCTCTGAACATGGAGAGGAGTGGAGGGATGAGAGATCGGCCTGAGGCATTTCAACACAGGTTAGCTAGTGCCCTTTTCTGCAGCTGTTATAGACCTCAACTGAAATCTGAACACCCCACACTTTTTAAACAGGTGGGTACACAACTCCTGTATCTCTTGCTAAATTCGAGACAACCACACCCATGCGCACTTGCAAGCATCAATCCCTAACTTGGCGGCTCTTGCTACTCAGTGGCAAGCATCAAACGCCACCCTCACCTGATGCTTGGCCGTCTCCATACCCTCCAGAACTGTCGTCTTGAAGTCCTCCTGCTTGCCCTGTGGAAGGAAAGAGGAGAACTCAGGGACCTTACTCCATAAGTTAAACCATACTGGACATAAAGGCCCGGCAGTTGGCGTTTTAGGTATTAAGTTTCACCAACTAACTAAACCCATTTTCTGAGAATCCCATCTTCTGGAACCTAGGTTCAGGGCACCAAAAAATTATATTCTAAAGTGTTACCCATGTTACTGGAACGCTTTACCTCAGATTTTATGGGAAATAAAGAAGTACACCATATGTAGCATTCCTGGTGGCTAAATACTTATGATCTGGTGGATGGATACCATCAGATTCTATGTATCTCAAACCCTAAGAATTTGATAATCTTGCCTTTGGTGCTTCCAAATCTCCCCATATCCCAAGGAGACAGTTTAAGGCATTTTGAAAAGCCTCTTATGTTCAGAAGAGCCCTTTTTTTGCCATAAAGCTTTTCCTTTAAGCTTGATGCTAGAACATTTCTTGAAAGGCTCACGCTACTTATTTTGGCTTCAGTACCCTTGATTCACCATCAATGATCTAACACACTAAGATTGCCCTTGAAGCCAAATACACATCATGCCATTGATCAGTGATGTGATCAATACCCAGCACTGAAAGACATCAGTCTTTCAACATTCCCAGCAGTGGAAACATGAGGAAAGGCTAAGCACTCATCCGAAAGATCTGAAGAAGTCTCAGAATTACCTTAGCCTGCATAAGTCCTAAACAGGACTGCAACACAAGCAGGAAGAGAGCACATTGAGAAGAGAGATGAGTACAGCTGCAGTGTCTGCAGAAACAAAGTCATTACACACCTCCCATACTGCTCACTTCACAGGAGACACTAGCTCGGAGTTGCGCTCGTGAGCAATATTCTCCCACAATCAGATGTTTGCCCAAAGTCCCATGACCTGCAGAGCTCAGGAAGCCACAGCACACTCCAGAGATGGCCCAGTGCTGTTCTGATAGCTCCTGCTGTACCAAGGTGTCTTCAAACCACACACTTCAACAGCCAGCAAGTCCAAATCAACATGCACTGAAACACACTGCAATAGTCACTGGAATGGAACAGCCACTTCCTAGAGCACAACTGTTCAGGTGTACTCTCCAAACAGGTAAGAGCAAGGTCTAACCTGAGGCTAAACACACAATTGTTAATACGCTTTAGAGTCTGGGTGGACAATTTTGGCAGAATATAATTTAAGGCTCTTAGGGGATACACTAACTGAGAAGAATTTCATCTGAACTACAGATTTAACCCCTGAAGCAAGACACAGAAAGTTAAACAAATGTTTCCATACTGTCCTAAAATGGATTAATCTAGAATGTCACAATGTTAAACATCTACAGGTAAAACAAAATGGGAACTGAAACAAGACAGACATTTTCACTCCGTACAGCAGAGAAGCAATACCTGCATAAGAGGAACTAGCACTTGCATAAAATCAGTCTGCCAGTAGGGAAGTCAAGAACTGACAGAGAGACTGTGACAAATAATTGTATTTTGACAGGCCTCACAAGACCGAAGTTATGATTCTGTGAATAAACATATCTGCAACAGTAAGATAAAATTCATTACTTGATCTACATTGCAAGTAGTTTATTTTGCTGGGAACATTTCAAGACCTGCTTCCATTCTGGGAGAGACTAACACAACTGAAACGTGAATATTTACACTCAAGCATAGGCCAGTAATTTGCAATAAAAGTTTCACATGTGCCTTCCACAAGTTAAGAAATCAAAAAGACTCTGACATCAGTCTGTGGCATTCATAATTCCCGAATTAGCACTGACAATGAGCAGAGGGGAAAAAATTGCTCTTGGCTTACTTACAGAAAGAAATCTGTATGTTCCTCTTCTCATCACTATTACTGATTGCTTGGACACAATTCTAAATGCTACTCAGTCTGAGCAGAGGAGTGTGAAAACAAGACCTGCTAGTGAAGATTGCCTCTCTTTCCTTGGAAGAAAGGTTCTAGTTGCAAAAGAAGCAAGCAGCAAGCAAACCACTGATCTATGTTAACATCAAACTATTGCAGCTCAACAGAACATGTGTGAGAGCAGAATCTGCTCAAAGTCCCAAGGCAACAGAGTAACAGACCATGAGCTGGTGAGCATTCAGGAAGTAGGTCCACAAAGGAATCTACTTCATATAATTATCCACTGTCTCAAAATTAAGAGTAGCTGTGCATGAGTATCACAGAGTATTGCATTTATTTAGGAAAACAGACAAGTCAGATAAAATAAAGAGACAAAGCACGACTAAGTTTGACTACTCCCTTGATGTTAATCTTGATCATATTCAGTTTCTTGGAAAACAGCACCTAAAAAAATAGGATTATCACAAAGTAAGAATACTGACAACACTAAAAGGCCAGGAGTCAGTAAAGAAAATCTTCTGTAGTTATAAAAATGAAAATCCAATTTGGTGAGAAAAAAACAAAACAAAGATCCTTAGAAGAAAAATAAGCAAAAGAAGCAAGCTCCTTCATTCCAAAAGGGATATTGGCAACCAAGAACACAAATGTTGTCATTCAGCACTGAAAGGGAGTTTGGAAGCTTTTTGCTATTAGACAATATTCCTCAAGTAGAAAGAGAAGAGATACTGTAAGGAAATTATCTTAACCATGAAATACTGTCACACCTTTTAAAACTGATCTGCAATAGTATGCAGTATATCCTGCAAATCCAGACTGTAATAGCCAAAACACTTGGAATTCCCCACAGCTGAACACATGAATGGAACCTACTCAAAAAAGACCAGCATTCTGCCATCATCTGAAGTGTGACACTTAATAATCCCCTTCACTGTAAGCTGTCTGTGGGGACAGGTTAACGAAATACCAGACACTGGCACAAGGACATTTTTAAGTTTCACAATCCGGCTTTTCAAGTCAAAAGTTGTAATGTGACAGCTTTATGCCTCTACTGCACTACCTGTGTTTTTACAGGCTTTAAACACAGAAAGGAATTTTTTAAGGTCTGCAGTGAGAATAAATTAACAGTAATACACAGGCTAATTAAAATTTTCCTAGATTTTCAGTATGCAGTCCTACTCTAGTATTACTGACCAATTTAGTATTTCTAATTAAACATTTCAATTTTTCCTTCAATGTGACAGAGAGAAAACCTCAATTATAAACACTGCTTTTATACACAGCAGACTCCATGCTGCCTCCTCCTTCTAATGGGTGGTTGAATTAGAATGCTAACAGCCAGCATAAGATGACCTGATGTTCTTGATGCCTATGTTAATAAAAACAAAAATAGAAAGGTCCACAAACACATATAGTCTCAGACACCTTTAAAATTACAGCAAGACTGGCTATGGAATGACAACTTGTTGTCCTCTTTCTACTTTACTGCTTCATGCATATCACAGAATTTCTCGGAATAGAGAAATGATATGATGACCTGAACTCTACTCATTTCTAGGCAGCTAGATACAGCCTGTTCGAAAACTGATTGTTTTAGATGGCTAAATACAGTGCTAGCAAAATAACTGTTTAACAGGCTGTTGTGTGTATAGAACAGCCTGACTCATCACTGCTTATCTTCCATGTTTCTTCCTTCATGGGATAAAACCTGTTCCACTGTACTTCACTGATTATGCCTCAAACTGATTTCAATAGTCATTCTTAGAGGCACAAAATGGAACCTGAGAGAAATAAAAAATGCATTAATATTAGGTCTCAAGAATTAAACACAATGTCTAAGCTAAATTAAATAGTAAGCTTAAAACATTTGCTTAATTATACCTATTGAAATTCCATTTTTGCTACATCAGCTACTACTAGGGTGACAGGATTTTTATCACTGCAAATATTTCAGTCAAGCATACGAGCTATAGTATTCCTGTATCAAGGCAGGAGCCAACAGCCGTAATAAGGAGAGGTTACAATGGCAAATCCTAAGAGATAAAACACACCCACAGCTTTTAATATTTTTTCTGCAACTGAATGTAGGTATCTCCAAGGCAACATCAGTCCTGTGCCTACACTCTCAAATGTGCCAGCCAAAAATAAAATTAAGATAGCTGAAGACTAACAGTGACTCACATCAGTCAACCTGTGAAGACTGAACTCCTAGATTGTAGCTCTTGTCTAAAACCAACTAGTATACATGTTATCTCATGAAATCTCTTGACTCTGAACTTTGCAAAAGCATGACCTTCTAGACAGCTGAGTGACACTCCGCTAACAGACCTCGCTAATGGTAGCAGCTGTGAACACAATGGAGGTAGCAGATAGGGTACTGCTACTACCACAAATTTCAAAAGCTGCCTCCTGAACAAGACTGACCAAAAAACTTTTCAATGTAAAGTGAAGCTCTGTCAAAGGTAATAAGGAAAGCACTGAAATTTAAGCGAACAGTATCCAACCAGAACTTAAGATTAGCGTCATAGTTTAAAGCCACAGGAATCACAGCAGATTAAATTTGTTCTTCTACACAACAAACCCCCATAAACCCAACCTCTTCTCTCTCTGAGGAATAAGTGAATGTTCGTACACAAGAAGGTGTGGCAGCAGAGCCAGAGAGGCTACTCTGGTCAATAAGCTTCCAAAGACAAGTCAATAAAGATCATGAGAATCTTGCACAAGAAGTTTGGCTTAATTTGGAATGAGATTAATGCATATTCCTATCTTTATCAGGCTGTTCTGTGTTTCCCCCCTCCTTCCACATATGGGGCCAGCAAATAAACACTGTAGAACAATTATTCAAAACCAGATTGAAACCAGACATGGGATTCATGATGCCACACCCAGTCCTACCTAATTTCTGTTAATAAATCAGGTAAATAGTGTTGGAGGAGAAGGTCTCTCTTTACTCACCAGATGGCTCCTCTGGCTCACTTTCATTCTCTTCTTCTGCAGGAGCTGGTGGAGGTGGTGGGGGTAGCTTTTTCTCTTTCTCAGCTTTAGCATTTCTCTCTTCTTCAGAGTAATACTCATCTTCTGACAGGTTTGCAAGACTCTCATCCATCTCTCTATACTCCACCTGTAAAAAGCACAACAGAACATAAACACACTGAAGATGTCTGTAAGTCAGGCTATTAACATTAATGTTGCAAGTAACAAAATTGCTTCCAGTTTAAGCTTGAGTTACCTTATACAGAGTCTTATTGCAGATACCATATTAGAAAATACAACAAAGCTTAACAAGTTCCAAATGTTTTTGCTTCCACCTAAAAAAAAAATCTTCAGCATCCTATAGTAGGAGCTTTCTACCCATATCAAGTCCAGTTTATGTGTATTTGTTATATTATCATTTAACCTCTCTGGTTTTCTTCCCTTCCTTCACATCCCTGCCAAACTTGGGGATAACAAGCAGCCTCTGTGTCCACTCCATATGTTCGAACTTGAATTTAATCTTCTAAGCACAGACGACCAGAAGTGTACACAAGATTTCCTGTGGAAATCCCACCTGTGTCCTGTATGGTCTCCTGCTTACTGGGAACCTTGCCCTGGTACAGAGGTTCAGATGCTTCCTCTCCAGAAAGGTCGCGCTAGTGGCTCAACACAAGAAACATCCCTTCCCCTCACCCCCCCAGTCTCTACAGCCATATATGTTTCGTTCCGTTCTCCAGTAAAAATAAACAAAATTACCAGCCAAAAAGACTCACTCCAAATTGAAGGAACATGGAAACCCCAAGAACTAGCCTGGAAGGGCTGTATCTCATACTGCTTAGTCAACCAAGCTTTAATCCAAAGTAAGAAAGCTTCGTACATCGCTATTGCATTTCCCTACTGATTGGAAAGGAAAAAAGCACTTCTCAATATGCAGCCATGGGAAAAATAAAAAGAGAGCAGCTAGTGACCCTCCAAGATTTGACAGGTCAGCCTCCACCAGGAAATGACAAAAGGAACTCTGGATTTCTCACCAGAAGAGGAAAAAATCTTTCATAGTCCAAGTTCAGTCACTAAGAAAGGACAATACTGGGCATAATTCAAAGTAGCTTTGGGAAGCCTATGCACAGGAAACCCTGGATTCTTTAAGACACTAACATACTCCATGATCTGCTATTTTTTAAATATTTACATTCCACAATGTTCAGTTTTTCACACTGTTGCACTTGCAGGACATTCTGTGAACTCCCACCCTGAAGCAGGTAACAGTGACCACTCAGCACATCCATACATTACCACAGGTATTTGAAGCCACACACACCACTTTCTGTCCAAAGGGCCCCTGAAATCTCCCATTCCCTTTGAGCTTCCATAACTTTAAAAGAACAATCAAGTCCAATAAAAACTACTAAGCTTTCCCCTAGATTTATTTTTAACCTACATAACCTCCCAAACTAAGTTCACATCACAAACATTCACGGGAAAGGGGCCTCAGGCTGCCCTGAGTGCTCAAGAGGACAGATGGTGTTACAAGAGATGAACACTCTTTGCACATGAGTACTGTCAGTGCAAAGAAACATCACCAACACACAATCCACAGAGAGCACTAACTCCTACTTGTTAACAGACCACTATAAAGCAGGAATGCTGCCTCCGAAGATCACAGAATGGTTTGGACTGGAAGGGACATTCAAACCCACGCTGTGCAGGGACACCTTTCACTAGACCAGGCTGTTCCAAGCCCTGTCCAACATGTCCATGAACACTTCCAGGGATGAGGCAGCCACACCTTCTCTGAGCAACATGTACCAGGGCCTCATCACCCTGACTGTAAAAAATGCCTTCCTTATGTCCAGTCTACACCTATCTTATTTTGATTTAAAAGATGCACCAGACTAATCTACCCAACACCTCTGGTACATGAAGGACCAATCCAGTTATCACATCACACAAAAGCTCCGAAGAGCCACATCCAATGCCACAATCACAGGACAAAACAGTTCCAAAAAGTAATTTCAGCTTCCATGTCAAACACCCCCAACCCTGGCACAGCCAAGATCTTCAATATCTTCTGAAACAAGGTGTCCAAGGAAAAGTTTCACCAAAAAAAAGGCAATGTTCTCACAGATTCAGAACAACAGACAAGAATTACATACTACATACCTAAACTACTGTAAACTATTTAAACCTTTAGATTTCATTGCTAAGTCTCACCCTTAACACAGCCTTGACTCACCTCTCCAAAGCCAGTGGAGGGAAGGTGAGGAACAGTAGACTGAGCGTGGCCATCACCTTCACAACCCTGCAAAACCAGCATCACCCCAAGCACACGACTCTCGAGAGCCTGCATCCACATACCACAGTAACAGACTGTGTTTGCTGGTAAAACGTAAGCTCATGAGCGCTCCAATGCACTGCCATTGCGCTCCAATGCACTGAATTTGGGGTGTTTTTACTGCTCGGTATTCGGTCAGGAACCGCAAAAAATTCTTGAACAGCTGCAGAAAGCTCTCCTTTATGACAGGATACGAGTCCTCCCTAGAGCCCACGAAGATGAGCTCGGACAACAGGGGATCTTCATCTTAAGCCAATGGGGCTACCTGCGCACCCGCATGTCTGTGCTTTGCACTGACGACACCGGAGCCCCCGATCCCGGGCACGCTCCCCGCCCCCTTCGGTGGGACCCGGTTCCGTGCTGAGCCCCACGCCCCGGCACAGCTGGGGCCCGGAACGCCCTGAGGAAGCGCTGCCCCGAGGACGGCCGGGCCTGCCGGCCCCAGAAATTCGCGCATGAGGCGCCAGGGGGGCCCGCAACCGGACCGCCCCACACCTACTTTGGCTCGCTTGCGGCGGCTGGTCCTGCGGCCCTCGGGGGTCTCGGCGATACCGGTGGTTTCACCGCCGGGCGCAGGGGCGGCCCCGACGGCCGACGGCTCGGACACACTGCCCGGAGGCGAGGCCCGCGGCGGCTCCTTCTTGCGGGGCGTGCGCTCCGAAGCCCCTCCGCTATCCGCAGAGGAGCCCAAGGCCCCGGCGGCGGGCG
Source organism: Pomatostomus ruficeps (assembly GCA_013400735.1). Taxonomy (NCBI): domain Eukaryota; kingdom Metazoa; phylum Chordata; class Aves; order Passeriformes; family Timaliidae; genus Pomatostomus; species Pomatostomus ruficeps. Next base: position 13,762 of record VYZT01022722.1, read on the forward strand.
GGGGCACCGGCGCCTCTGGCCCGGCGTCGCCACCCGCCGCCGCCTCCGCGCCCTTCTTGCCGCTCGCCAGCATCGCTCCGGCCGCACAAAGGAACCGCCTGGGGCCTGCGGCCCCAGACCCGCGTCACATCCGGGCCGCCGCGCGCGCGCATCGCGGCGCCCTTGCAGGCTCTGCCGGGCGACCAGGAGGCAGCAGGGGGCGCTGCACCCGCGCGCGGGCCCCGCTCGATCGCTCTCGCCGAGAGGCGGGGCCGGTCCGAGCGGGCGGAGCGGCCCTGGCGCGGGGCGG
>VYZT01022763.1:0-15475 GCA_013400735.1 Pomatostomus ruficeps
TGTTTGGGATGGAGATGCATGATGTGTTTGTAATGGCTGTGGGCACTCCAGCCTGCGTTCTGCCCATCAGTTGCGTTTGTGGCCAGACCCAGCACTGATATTGCACTGCACACGTGTGTTTGACCCAGTCAGGCTGCCCTGATGGGGGAAACGTCAGACAAAAGCAGCAGCAGCCTCCCTGCATCCAGGGGATTCGAGGGGACGATGGTGCAGGTTTGCAGCAATGTCACAATACCCCCATGACGGCAAAGTGTTCTGATGGGACTGGAGAAGAGTTGCAGTGACAGAACCATGTGCTTGAGACCTCTGGTTGGTGGCTGCAGCAGCTCTGGGGAGAACTGTGGCCTCAGCAAACCATCCTTCACCCCACGATGGCCATGCCCGAGGAGGGCAGGGGACAGGAATGTCCCCAGCAGCAGCACAGGGCAGCTGTGGGGTGACACTTCATCCCGTGCTGTCTCCTCTCCTGTCCCCTGCAAGCCAGGCTGCACAGACCCTCTCAGAGGGGAGCTCCGCTCCATCACCCAGCACGAGGACAAGCTGAAACAGTTCCGAATGGCACAATTCCACCCACACAAGCAGGATTGCTCCCAGGTGGGATGGACGGAGCGTCACCTTCATCCTGTGGCGCAGGAGGGCAAAGGATGTGGCACAAATCCCCGGGGATGTGGCAGAAATGGGGCAGACTTTGGTCCAGGTAAGACACAGCTGAGGGCTCTGCCAGCTGCCCATCGTGTCCCTGTTTTATTCCAGTGCTTCCTGTTGCACTCGGAGCCCTTCCCACCCTGTGTGCCTGCACTGCCATTCCTACTCACAGAAGGTAAGAAAAATGACCAAAACTAAACTTGCCCAGAGGCAGATATGCTTTTTCTCACATTAATTAAAGAAATTAGGAGATGATGAAGGCATAGCCATGGGAAATATTTCAGTTTTTTATGTCACGGGCTGATAAATTTTGATTTAGAGGAAAGATTTTTAAATCCCTCATTGATAGCTTTCAGCACATTGCTTTCCAGAAGTAACTGGTGAGCACAACACCGACTGCTCCCTGGAATAAATTGCCAGTAGTAATAANCTGTTGTTCTCCCACATAGGCAAATGTCATTTTTCTCAAACTTCTCTGATGTCTCCGAAACCTATTTTTCACAATTTATGATTTTCAAGCCCATTTACATTCCCATTGAATATCAATAGTTGTCCAGAAATACTAAAAGGTAATGAGAAAAGCTGAAGGGGACTCACAGATGGAAGAAAAAGGAGGCTGAATGTCTTTAATTTTTCCTTTTCCCATGTTATTGACTAATTTCAAAATTGTGAACGTTTCAAATAGTTTTAAACACATATTTGAAAGACAAGTCTTTACTATATTGACAGATCTCATTCCCAAAAGATAAAACTATGGGGTTCTGTCAGTTTTTCCAAAGACAGAAGCCTTTTATTAGATCATAAATTATTGGGAGGACAGAGTTGATAGACTTCTTTAGGCTGATAATGTACTTTGAAAGAAAAGGCAGTTTTACACTTCTGCAAAATCGTATTTAAAATATTTATATACCTATCAACGGAGCCACTGAGGTAATTCACCTTTGGGTCACCGGTTCGAAACCAAACCAGCCCTTTTACATCCCAAATGTGTTACCTTCTGACAGCTGGAGAGCTGATTTTATTTTTTTTATTATTATTATGATCTTATTAAGCTTGTTCCTTGCATCCTAGAGTCCTCCTGGATAAAATTTGGCAGCATCCAAAAGAGAGATCCAGGAATGGACAGAAAAAGAAAAAGTTGAAACTTTTGTCTTAGTAAATTTTTGGAGTGAGGTGGGTGAGATGTCACAGGACCAAGGAATATCTTCCCTGCTGGAACCAGCACAGTTCCCACTGTTAGGAAATGTTCTGTACAGAGCTCATCAACTGCCCAGTCTGCTGTACACGGAATGTCTGCAGTCTCACAAAATGTTATTCTTTTGCTTTATCTTGTTAGTATCATGTGAAGCTTCATTAAGCCGCCAGATGAATCATATAGTAATTGGATGTAATGAATTTAATTATGTAATTTCTTTTTTTTTTTCATAATGAAACAAAGTCATATTTTACAAACAGGCAAAGTATTGTTGGGAGCTACAGCTTTACGCTGGGGTTTGGCAAGAAAAGCACAACTGAGGGCCGATGGATCTTTTTATTTTCCCCCTGTTTTTATCTGTCCTTCACTGTTTGGATTTCTCCACGCAGGGAGCACAACTAAATGTGGGAAAAACAGAGGAAATGTCATGTTCACAGCCTGTGGGTGCTGGTGGGGGTGGATGTGGTGGAGCCAATACTGAGAGCATCTCATGCCTGGAGGAAGCAGAGTGGGGATGGCCAAACACCACCAGAACTGCCCTGAAGAGCCTTCCTCGGCATCCAGCACCTTCTCTCCACTGCTGGCCAGAAATGGGTGGGGTTTTTTTGGGGTTTGAGCCCAGCAGCTTGCAGGGGGTAGGAAATCGACCCCTCTGTGTCAGGGTGACTCCTCCATGCTGTACCCGCTGTCAGGGCACGTCAGTGCAGCAGTCAAGAATCCAACTCCAGCATCACCCCCAAACTCCAGCATCACTCCCAGGAGCCTGATCCAGCTGCTCTCCGGTGCCACCGATCCCTCCGGGAGATGGAGGGGCCCCGAGTCTCCCAGAGACAGCTCAGCCTTTCAAAAGGCGAGGGATTTATGTCAGCCCTTCCCTCCCGAACCCCCATTAATGACTTTCTGATGACCCGCGCTTATAATATCCTCCACCCTCCTCGCTGCTCGGCCATTGAGGATGTTCCAAGGAAATGAAACCTAATGATAAAACAGTACTTGAAATATCAACATCCCTGGCCTAATTAGAGCCGGGCCAATGGGCCCTAATTGCATAACTGAAATGCACCCAGTTGAGTTCTTTCTATTGTAACTTGACTACACGGCTCGGCCCTGATTAATAGAGCCGGCGCTGCAAACTAAAATGCAGTTAATTTATTGTAAGTTTTATTAGGCATATAAAAGGAGACCAGGAATTACTAGCCTTTCGTTGCTAGAGATACATTTCATCTATGACTCAGACCAGATTCTTCACAGATTAAGCTTGTTAATTTTACTTATTGCCAACATTCTTCACCACATTGCTGGAGCGAGAGCCACGGGCTCTTGTCTAGAGCGGGCGGTATGAAAGGAGCCGGGGGCCTCGGACAACAGTAACATTAACTACTTTGTCCTTTTAATTCATCTAATTACATGCAAGAAAAAAGAAACAGACCATTTGCAGGCTGCCTTTAGTTGCCTTTCTGCAGTGATGCTGAGCCAGTGCTTTTGTGGGCTTTTTGTTGTCTTATTAGCGAGCTTTTGTTCAGAGGGATGGTTAAAGCCATTTTCAGCAGCCAGCGAGATGAAACAGTTTCAATAAGGACACAATGTACTTGTTTAAATTACCTTTCAAAATGCTTGAAACCATTAAGGGGGAGGTGCTACAAATAAAAGTTGGATTTTTTTTTTTTTGGTGTTATAATGTTTTACCCTAATAATAGCTTTTATTTTATTATAATCCATTAGTTGACAATATTATTCTATAGATTATTAGGCTGCAATTTTGTTATTTCATCACACTTTCAGCACTCACTCACGGAGCTGGAAACCACAAATCTCCCTATAATATGCTTTCAATTTTGTTAAAATATGTATTTAACCGGTTTGGCTGTGAAACATCTTGGGAGAAAATGTGTTTTTAATTCCATCCTGATTAGCGTAACAGTTGACAGGGCTGAGTAGTGACATGGTGGTGTCTTATTTTCTCACTATTCCTACTGTTACCTTCTCCCTGTCAGATTTTATTTACGATTTTCACTTCTCCGGAGCTAACAAGTCCAAGTGCACTCCGCAACTTCCACTAAAGGGAATTTATCCCTCGTTGAACGAACATCACAGTTAGGAAATCTAATTAAAAAGAGCTGATGTTCCTGGTTTGCTGGCAGGCTAATAGCAATGGGAGGCTTTTGAGAAATTTAGTGCCTACAGGTAAAATAAAAGCGTATTTAGCATGCAGTGGTCACAAACAGAAGGTGATTCAGAACTGTAGCAGAGGAAGGCTGGGAAATAAGAGAGGCAAGAATTCTTGGCTAATGGGGAGAAAATCCATTTCCCTGTTTCACATCTCCAGTTTGCTTTCCCGAAATTGTGCTGGTGTCGGGGCTGTGGCGAAGAGCCAAGCTTCCTGCAAGACGTGCCTAAAATCTGGAATGCAACCCTATCAATAAAAACTTAAAATCACCTTTTAATCTGCATTTTTCTCATTCCTGGAAGCGAGCTTAGTGCTGAGGAAAGATTTTTTCCTGTGCCATGTGCAGAGCTGAGCAGCCAAGCCAAGCCAGACCAGCAAGGACTGGCTCTGTGGTGTGGCCTCAACTGGGTGAACTGGGAATTTTTGCATAGTGCATTTACACCGAGTTTGGTCTGGCTGATCTCCACCTGTGCCATCAAAGCCTTTCCACCCTGATCCAAACCCTTCTGCTGGTTTTGGGGTGAATCATGGAGACCTCAAATGGCCTTAAGCTAAAAGGCAGGGATGGATCGGATATTGGGAAGGAATTGTTCCCTGTGAGGGTGGGCAGGCCCTGGCACAGGGTGCCCAGAGAAGCTGTGGCTGCCCCTGGATCCCTGGCAGTGCCCAAGGCCAGGCTGGACGGGGCTTGGAGCAGCCTGGGACAGTGGGAGGTGTCCCTGCCATGGCAGGGGTGGCACTGGATGGGCTTTAAGGTCCCTTCCAGCCCAAACCATTCCATGAGTTTATGAACAGCAACCATGCAAAGGTGCTGCTTGTACTTTAAATGTTACTGGCTATTTCTTACCCACCAATCTATTATTTATAGCTGGAAGTTTGCCATTTTTTATTAATCCAAATAAAACTGGAATTCAGAATCCAGCCTTTCCAGTGTCATTTTTGTACATTACTACAGCATTTTGTAGGCGCTTTCCCCACAAAACAATCAGGAGCATCACAGGGGTGGGTTAGTGGGAATGGTGGAATTTGGTCAAAGGCTGGACTTGATAATCTTGGAGGTCTTTCCCAACCTCAATAATTCCAGGATTTTGACAAACCAGGTGCAGTCACTCCGTGTGGGAAGCAGGTTCTACCCCAGTTTTTTACTTGTGGTGCTTCCCCCACAGATCACCAGCACCCTAATGCAGTATTTGGGATCTTGAGACGCTGATCCAGGGATTGTAAGGAATGTTGCCTGTACCACCAGAAAACTGTGGCCTTGGTCCAGGAAAAAATGGAAATATTTGATTAAAGTTGAACAAACGATGGGGAAAAAACCAACCTTGCCTTTCAGCAGCAACAAGGATGGATCAGGGCCTCAGCTCGTGCATGTTTCATGCATTTGCTGAGCTGCCTGCTGACTTTGTGCATCCTGGATGTGATTGCACTGCATCTTCCGCAGCAGCCAGGGAATATTTTTAGATAAAGAACGGTTGGAAACCACATTCCTTCATTTTTCCTTATTACCATTTATTTTCCTCAATCGAAACTGGAACGGGGCCACCTGTATTCTTGTTTTGTGAATTAAAATCCTCAATCTCCCTGTGGATGTGCCCAGAGAATGCAGTGAGTGTCTGCTGTGCTGTGTTCCACGATTTTGGATAAATTCATTTGCAGTAGGACTCGGTGCCTTCTTCCAGTGCACGGATTTGTACACACTGGCTCCTAAGTGCAAATATGAAGCCCCAGAGAAGCTCTACCCAGTTAAATATCTAACTCCCTGGCTGAATAATCCGATTGGGGAATAATAAATTTAAAGCTCTACTAATATGCTTTATGGGACTTCAAGGGAGTTTTTCTTTCCCTTGTCTTTTTCACTACTTCCAGGCAAACTAGAAAATAATTCAGCGAGATTTACCAGTGAAAATGAATTCCTCCATAAAATTATCAACAAATCAGAAAGTCCTCATAACCTGTTACATCTTAAATTGCTGGTGTGATTTATAATATCTAGAGGAGAGAATATAATGTTCCCCACGATCTCTTCCAGACAGATTTTTTTTTATTATTATAAAAAATAATAAAGCTTAAAAGCATGCCGGGAATCATGAATATGCTAAATGCGTGTGAGCAACTTATGGCAACTACAGGAGACTAATAGCGATTTTTATTCTCCACAAAATGTAACTCATTTCTTTTTAATGGTAATATGTTTGCTCAGAGTACATCTCTTCAGGCAGATAGAGGAAAAACTATAGAGGCCTCACACAAATAGCTCTTTTGATATTCTTCCCGATAAGGCCACCCTTTTAGAGAACAAAAATTAAGTTTGGCCGCGCATTGTAGCATCCATGTGTTTGACCATTGAACGCAATGTGTGGCCATTAGAAATAAAAGAAAAATCAATAGGGTTTCATTAAAACAGCAGGCAATCAGGGCTACGGCACTAGCTTAATTACAGTTTCAGTAGCATTTGCTTTAATTGGAAAGAATAAAAGAAGTGAAGTGGAGTGAATGAAGAAATTAGCATATCTATCACTGTTGTCACATTGTACCGTGGCCTTAAAGCACTGTTTGCTCTTTAGTATCCCCCATGCTTTGTGAGGCCCTGAAAAAATATGGAAAGGCAATTAGCAAATAATCAGATTGCTAATCCTTGGCAGGGTTCTAATTAAAGAACTTTATAAGGCCAGGAATGCGGTTTTTAATCTTTATTCTATACAGCAGATATAATTTGCATCGCTGGGGCTGGAGCAGCGCTGAGCTCGTGCACAGAGCCAAGGGGAGAGGAAGGGTTGGTGCTGTACCTGTGCTGCTCAGAGGGTGGAACAGCTTTTCCAGAGAAGCTGGGGCTGCCCCTGGATCCCTGGCAGTGCCCAAGGCCAGGCTGGACAGGGCTTGGAGCAGCCTGGGACAGTGGGAGGTGTCCCTGCCATGGCAGGGGATTGGAACAAGATGGGCTTCAAGGTTCCTTCCAACCCAAGACATTCTGTGATCCCAGGAGATGATCCTGTGGTTCTGGGCTCTCCAGTGGGAGTTATCCCAAAGATGACTTTTTGTCCCACAAAAATCCTCTTCAAACAGCAGCAACCTCCAGCAGCACCACTGCCCAGGCCACAGGCAAAAGCAACCTTAAAAGATGAAATTACCAAAACCATGACAGGGATTTACGCTTCATTTCATGGACTCACTGTCTGTCAGCAACCAATTCTGATCCGGGGCAGTTCATTTCAGTTCTACCACAGCTCATTTCCGTTCTATCTCATCCTATCAGAACGAGGAATAAAAGTTTCTTCACATTTACAAAGAGATCAGCCTGCAAAGTGGTATTTTTGCCTCTTTTATGCACGTCTCTTGCACTAATAGCAGCGAGATCACAGGTAGGCCAAAAAATTGTGTGGAAAAGCTACCATATTATTCTCACTACTCCCGAAAAGTTAATTCAAATGTCAATTATCTTCTTGTCGTTAAATTGCTCATAAAACAATCATGACATTCATGGATTAATTCACTCCGTGGAATTATTATGTGGTTATTTGGGAAAAAAGAAACATATTTCAGTCACGGGTCACCCCTGAATCATGGTTTAGTTTGAATATTCTCTCTTCTTGTGTGTGCCACCCGTTGTGCAATGCTCAATACATTCATGTTTTTGGGGTGTTTTTGCCTTTTCATCTCTGTGTGACACGAGACCTCAGGTTTCTTTGAGATGCATCACATTTCTAGAACGATCAAGACCCAGTTTCTTAATGAGGGCTCCAAAATTCAAATCTGGGCTGTTTGGAGATCATTGCATGAAGCCACACTGGGGATCAGGGAGCAAAACTTAGACCAAAAGTTTTTGAGTCACAAATACAGCCCAGCACCTATGTCTGTAAACGGAAATAAATTCCTAAATCGGTAGCTAGATGCTTACAGTGTTTCAAATCACCCTCTCAGCAGTGGGTGGTGTTAAAGTCCAATTAAAAATCAGTGTTAATTAGGCACCTGGAGGGTACAGCTCTCAATCAGTTCCCAGTTACAACCCTGCCTGTGGAAACCTGACGTGTTCACTCCTTCCATCTTCTGTTCACAGCCCTCCCTCTATGCAAAGAACAATTCAAAGGAGCCGTAAAAAGGGGGAAGACACTAAAATCCGACCCGTTCTTGTAGTAAAATTCTCATTTGTAATAAAATTCTCATTTCTGACTGGGCCAGCGTTCCTGTGCTTCGTACCGAGGTAGATCCCTCAAGCTTGCCAACGTTTCCTGCCAAACTTGGGGAGCAGAACTTCCATCCCAAGGATGCTGGAGGTGTCTCCCTGCAGCCCAGGAGCTCCAGGAGACACCAGGAGATGGTGATGTGGGTACAGAGACACGGAATGAGCTGGAAAGGAGGCATTGGAGGGAGGCAAATGTTTTGATAAATTACTGCAAACCAAAGTGAATGGAATTAATTGCGGGTTTGATGCTGTTTTAAGCACTGTCGGATAAAACATCCTTTCATGCCGCGAATATTGAATTACCTCCTGAAGTTACTGCAAATGCCTTTTGGCCAAAGGATTCTTGAAGGGCAGAAATATATTTATGGGAGTGGAAACCCAATTTGAGGTGGAACTTCCACAGACACAAACAAATGCCTCAAACCAGTTTGGCAGTACGTGATAACTCCATTTGTAATTAAAGGTTAAAGTATACTTAAACCAGCTTGGCAGTTAAAACCAATTTCAATTGAAAATATACATTTGTAATTGCAAATGGAAAGATTTCCTGTAATAGCAGTAACAGACCCATTTTCTAATAAGATGAACAATACAGTTGATGACTGAAGCATCTGTATATGGTTACATACAGCATTTCTGTACTGCAGGCTGCCAATTTATTTCAGCAGTGAAAAGCTTGATTTATTGTTTGTAGCATTACCATCTGTTGTAGTTATTACAGAAATTATATATAAACCAGTTAGTAAACACTTTGCCCCATTGTCTGTTGTTTTGATAATCACCCATAATAACATCTAGCATCAATATGGTCTTTAAACCCGATTTGGGAGTTAATGGAATAAGAGGAGGCAGTCAGTATATGCACCAGGGTAATGTCATTAGGAATGTTTGTGAAGAACAAATTAAATCAGTTGTAAATTGTGCTCTCAAGTCAGCCAGAAAACCAGTCTTGCTCAGGAGAAGGGATTTATATTTTAACCTCGTGCAGAAAATGTACTTAAGCAGATTAAAATAAAATAGGGACTTCGTCGATGGATGTAAATGGTAATTGCTGGAGCTCTAATGGCTTCCTGTTGGCTATGTCATGCAGTGGGCACAGCTATTTTAAAGTTAACCAGTGCTTGAGGTCATACTTTTACAGATTCAGTCATTAAACAGAACTAGACATGTCACTAAATGGCTGATTATTCAAATGATGAGCCTGCTCAAAAGTTACCCGTGTCATATGCTGGACAGAGGATTACAGGAGAAAAAAAAAAATCCTAAGGTAGAGCTGAAATAAAATAAAGATGAAATGAATTCAAGTATAAGTCAATAGAAGCATCTGCATGGGGTCTCATTTGTTTTGCAGACTCTGCTTTCCATCAGGTCGGAGTGGTTGGTTAAATTATTCACATTGAGCTTCTCCTTGTGTACAAATCGCTTTATGGACGAGATATGTGGGCTCTCAATCAATTATCATGCTCTGGAGCATTATCTGGATGGGAAGTTGTACAGGTTGTAGGTACATGAGAAATAGGTTTATTATATGCTGGCACAATTTATTTGGTGCCTGTGACCATTTCACCTGCCCACCTGCATGTCAGCAGTGATGTTGTTTTAGCAGCATTTCGGTGATATACGGAAAAGTCGAACGCGGAGTTTGCTGAAGCCTCTGCCTGCACGAACCGTTCCTTCCAAAACAAATTCTCATTTCTCATAGAAAACCTTGTTCCATCTGCACCGAGCAGGATCAATATGCTCTTGTTTAAAAGCGAAATAATGCAGGCATGTTGTGAATCCCAGTTTTATTTGAATTTGCAAAAATGGCAACTTCAAGCTGAAAATCAATGGTTTTCACAGATTGGTGGGTAAGAAATAGCCAGTAATATTTAAAATACAAGCTGTTCATGAAATTATTGAAGGGTTTGGGATGGAAGGGACCTCAAAGCCCATCCAGTGCCACCCCATGCCATGGGGCAGGGACACTTTCCACTGTCCCAGGGTGCTCCAAGCCCCGTCCAGCCTGGCCTTGGACACTGCCAGGAATGGGACAGTCACAAGTTTCCTGTTCCAGGACCAGCTGTCTTTGGTAATTTCATTTTTCTAACGGGACATGTGAGCTTTCAGCCTTGACAAGGAGAACTGCAGAGGAGAGAGGATTTTTTCCCAGGCTTTGAGAGCATCCTGGACAATCTCACCCCGTCAATGCACCGTAAACCCAATGATTGCTCCACCAAGTGAACTGAGAAGCAAAGAGTTGTCATGGATAGAGGTTCTCCAAGCGTTGTGAGCAAATCCAAGATATTTCTTTGCCCAGGAATCCCCCAGGGCAGAGCTGATAGATGGGTGGAGGGAGGGATGGAAGGGCAGCTGTGCACGAGCAGGCTGAGCTTCTGAGCAGGGCACAAAACAACTCAGAGAACAGAAATGTGGGGTTTGCCCCACAGAGCTGCCAAAACCTGAAAAGACACAAAATCCAAGGGGAAAACCTCCCTGTTTGAGGCTGGGGAGAAACAATGAGGATTCAGCAATGGAAGAAAATGAAAGGAAGGATGAGGCCTGCTCTGCAGATAGGAATCAGAAAGCAAGAGAGAAAGGAAAATAAGAGTGAATTTTGAGTATTTGAAAAAACTTGAGGGAGAGAGTGCTTTTCATAAACTAATACAATTATTTGAATTTAAAAATCCTTAAAATATTAATGAAAGGCCTCTGAATGCTGAGTTAATTATAGCTGTGCCACTCACACAGCTCTGTCATGGTTTCCATTATGAATGCTGGTTTTTTGAGAGGTAATAAATAACTCAGCCCAAACCCCCAAATGGGTAAAATTATATGCTCAAGTTCTCAGCAAAGGCACTTTGGGGTTTTTTTTCTTTTGTTTTCTCAGTTGCCCATATTTCTTCATTGATTTGTTCTTTTCAGGTATGGAAGGAGTTGGGTTTGAGGGTTTGGATGGATGGCTGAATGCATCAATGTCACCAGCATTTCAGGGCACCCACCTACCCCTTGCTGTCCTGCGGAGAGTGGGTGGTGGAAGCTTTGTGGAAATGAAATTTAGGAAAGGAAGATGAACATTTTTGCCACAGCCAAGCTGGGATTGATCCCAGAGCCCAGCCAGAGCTGTAGGAGTGGGGTTAGAACAGCAGGATTTGGGGTCCAGCTTCCAACAGGGATGGGTTCCTGCAGAGGGTTCATCTGGGAGAATTTGGGATCACGTCAAGCAGCCTTGTCAAGCTCTGCACTCCAGCAAGATGTGAAGTACAGCACAGAAGGGCTTTACAGGGTGCTCTGTAGACTCTTTGGCACAAACCTGAATCATCTCAGGAGCAAACTACACCTTTTATCACTCGAGTTAACGTTTTTATTGATTGTTTTTCTCGGGAAATTAAAATGGAAGACTTCAGCAAAAAGCACCTCTTGGAACTATTGGAACTACAGAGAATTTTAAACTGCTATGTATCAGTAACTCTCATGCACAAAACATCTCCTACATGTATTTAATTTTCAATTTCATGTAAGTTCCATTCACTTCAGATGAAGGAGCCGTGTTAATTTCCCATAAAAAAACTACAGGACACAAATTTATGTCACTTCTGACAGCAAAATCTGGTGATGAATATCAGAGTTCTTTTCTTTGCCTGAACTCAGCCATTAAACCACTTCCATTCTGGTGAGAGATCTGGCTTGCATGTACCACGCTGGTGTGAAAATTACCCTAAATATGAATGCAGCAGCATTGCTTGCAGGCTAATGGCTAATATTGTATGCACTGGGGGGGGAAAAAAACCCAAAAATCATTGCCTGCATGTTTAGTGTGTCGTTTGTGTTAGTTCTGCTGGCTGATTTCACAGCCTGTTACAGCTGCTGGGGGAGACGGGGAACCTGAGGAAATGTACAGGGTTTTACTGCAAAGCTCCATCCCATAACCACACAAGGCTGGTTCCTCAGCCTTTGCAGAGATATCTGCCAGCAGGTAGGAACACATTCCTGGCTCCCCACTCCACGGGATTATTTGGTAACCATTTAGTGAGACATTGCAATATGCTGGGAGCAGAATATTTTTTTCACCTGCTGGGTAGTTGTTCAACTCAACCTACTAAAAGAGATGGGGCTGCCACGAGAACACAAAGACACAGCCCTGAATAGGCTATCAGTGATTTTATTTTTTTTTTTTTTTAAACAATATCTATCCCGGCATTATGCAGTCACGGGAGTTATTACAAAGTAAACCACAGACACTCCACAAGTTTGAAATGCGAGCGTCGTAATAAGAAAAAATTACATTTGTTTCGTTTTCTGTCCTTGTTACTTTCTTCCTTGTGATAATAGATTCAGATTTTGTGCCATTATCTGGGCTTATTAAAGGAAAGTGGTATCAAATTTAATACTTCCCATATAAAGTAAGCGAGCACCTGCTCATAAAATTTATTTTCCATGCACCTCACAAAATACAGGGGAATTAACAAAATGGCTCTGCTATATTAGAACAAGGGCACAACTGTTACTATCTCTATAAGATTGATTTTGATGAAGATTATAAGGATGGTATTTGTCTGACAAAGCCAAGCACTCAAAATTTATCCTTTTTGTGGTGGTTTTTTTATTCAAAATTGTTCATTCTTAACATGACACTGCAAGAACCATTTTTCTAAATTACAGCTTTTTTAATATTGGTTTTACAAAGTACATCTATGTCAGAATTTTTTTCATGTATAATGTCCTGGGCTGAATTATCACATGGACATGATGTGCAAGCCTAGACCATTAATGCACAAGGAGATACAGCCTTTCTTGGATAAAACAAGTGCTAACCTGGAAAATGGGACGTGTTCCATCAAATCAAAATCCACATTATGCACGAGACTCCTCACTTTGGAACCATCACTTGGAGCAAAACTGATCCATCCCTGAGGGCAGGGACATTTTACCCAAACCTGGGTTTCACCTCTTCTCTTGCACGGTGCCTGCAACCCTGTGCTAATGAGATTTTTGGTTGGATTTTGGTTATTTTTAGAAGCCAGGCTTGCTGCCCAGCTTTTCCAGCCCAAAATGCTGTGGAACTTTGGCTCCTCAGTAGGGCAAACCAGCCCCTGCATCCTCCATTCCCAGGGGACACGAGGGCCACCCAGCCGCACTTTCCCTGGGGATGAGGGGACCCTTTGCCTGCTGCCTGCCCAAGAGAGCTCATGGCAGCAGGACTGGAGGCCAATTCACCATTTCAGACCCCCTGCAAGGTCCTTCTGGCTTAGAGGAATCACTGATGGCCTCATCAAATCACTCCTCTGATGGAGAGATGGGAGGGACCAAAGCTGGAGGTCAGTCCCTGGTTGATGATTGCAGCGAGAGCAGCTTGGGAAGCAGGAGAAGGAGGAGAAGCAGGGAAGGAGAAGAAGCAGGAGAAGAAGGAGAAGCAGGGAAGGAGGAGAGGGGATGAAATATTCACAAAATCTGGTTTTTAACAGGTGATCTAAGAGCAGGGTCTTGATGGTGTTTCTACACCTGACTCATAAAGAGAAAATGTTTTACAAGATGGCAAGAAGCTTTCAGCCATCTGTTCCCTCCAAAAAAAAAGAATTGCAGGAGTGTTTTGCATCCCTGCATTGCCCTGCCCTCCCTCTCTACCTGCTCCAAGCAATGGCTCTTCCAGCTCCAAGGAGAAAAGCAGTTTATTTACCTCATTAACACATTTATGTTTGGCAACACCAGGCTCTGGGACTCAGGGCGACAAAGTGGAGTGCATATTGCATTTTATTGGCGACTGGAATAGAGAAAAATGCTTTCCTTTGAATTAGCTGGTCCTGGCAGGTTGCAGGCAGCCAAGCTTGAAAGAAAAGATAAAGTGAATAATCCTTGGATCCCATCACTCTTTTAAATATAGCACACCATTAAGTCCAGCTTGGTTTTACATTCTTGCAACAAGACTCTTGTTTCAGTTATTTACTTCTGTTTCCACATAAATGTGGGAATTCATAATCCACAGAGGCTGCCCATCCATTGTACTGTACTGAAACAGCATGTGCTGAACTCTTGAACTGTAAAATGTATTGATTATTGTTTCCTTTTGTAATTTTTATTTACTCACAGGAAGATTGCTCTTTATTACTCATCTCAGCATTTCCTTTACAGAGATATTGTTTCTACTGGAAGGCCCAGATTCAGGCCCCCAATTAAGCACTTCCCCTGCAAAGAGAACAAAAATCCTGCCCGAGCTGCAGTTACTCTGGAAACCTCAAACTGCAAATGCTTCCAGGAGAGAGCAAATCCATGCAAGACACTCGTTACTCACACGTGCAAGTGATTGTGGGTCCCAGCCCAACAGGAAATAACAAGAGCAGAAGAGAACTGGAAATTCTCAGGTTAAGCCATTTGTCAATTTTGCCACAGCAGCATTTCCAGCTCCTCTACACGTGAGCCCTGAAATTGCCTGAGATAAATTTAAGATTTCCAGGATACCGGTGCAAAGGAAAGGGGGAGCTCTGGAAGCCACTGACTGCTTTAATCCCATTGCAGTGTCAGAGTGAGAGCCACAGACAGACTGGGAGGGTTTAAATTTAAATTATTGTAGGACCAAAAGGAGCTGGGTTCTGTCTTGGTGAGTCCTGGTGAGCAGGAAGTGCTGGCATGTGAGAGGACACCAGAGTGGCACCCAAATGACCCTTCCAGCCTTGGAGAGGAGCAAAACCCACCCACGATCCCTTCGTTAAAATGCCAATTAGTGACACCAGGCGTGGTAATTGTGCAGGGGATCGAGCTGAGGCTGACCTTGCTTGTGCTCCCCAGGCCAACAAACGATCAGCAGAAGAGTCTTGCACTTTCTGTGAGTTCATTATCAGGGATGGACCTGCAGCGGTGAAACGTGGGTAATGCATACCAATTTCATTAAGTTTTAGTCATGATTTCATATTAAAGGATTGTTTAATTCTCACAAAGGTGGGGGAATGTTTGAAAAAATAATAATAACCAGACACATCCTTGGCTGTGCTGCAAATGCTTCGTTCACACTGATTTTAACAGAGTTTAAGAGGATCTGCAGCATCACTAAAGCCTGTCCTGTGGCCTGGTGGTGGAACTGATCCCCAACAACACAAAGCAAAACCTTCAGATAGATTGTGAGTTCACCTGGACTTGCTCCATGAGTAAATATTCTGGGGATGTTTGCTTTGGCTCAAAAACAACCATGAAAAAAATTGACCAAATTCACTGTTGGTGTTAAATAAGTGTGATTCCCTTGGGATGACTCTAACACATCATTTTTTTCCCCCAAGTATTTAGGTACTGCCCCATATTAGTAAATACTTCTTTACTG
>VYZT01022803.1:0-25744 GCA_013400735.1 Pomatostomus ruficeps
GAGCAGTTCCCTGCAATTATCTGTTTTGAAGGAATACATAGCTTTGACATTCCTAAGAAGTCAGAGATGTCTTATTTCATAATATAATTTGTAGAAGTAAAAAAAGGCAAGTTAAACATTTGCCTACACACATCATGTTTACATGTGTTCAAAGAACTTCCCCAAAACTTTGCAGTCTCACCCAGCAGTATTATTTTTTGAGACTTGTTCACTGTCGCAGGTTTGCAAACAAATTCAGAAATATGTTCCAACTCAGCTTCCTTTGCTTTTGGGGTTCTCTTCATATTTCAGTGCTTTTGTGTGTTTGTGTGTGTCTTTAATAAATACACAGATGCAGAAAAAGTACCAAAAAAAATTAGTTATTCTCCCATAGGACACATGAATATAGCATTAAGCAAAGCTGTTTTGCCACATATCCTCAAAGCTAAAAGAAGGTGAAATAGATGTAATATGGATTTCTGCAGTGTATTAATTCATTCTGTAGTGAGCTGAGCAAATAATTTGAAATGCATAAATCATCCAATGAATCATTTTTTTCCTGCTCATGAAAAATCCAGAAGCAAAACTTACCTTCAACAAAGGGTTTTGACATTAAAAATATATTAAACTGGGGCTCCTTTCAAAAATTATCCCATGTGCTTTCTATTCTCTTGTGTGATTTTTTCCACATTTCTAAGGACCCGCACCAATATGTGAACAGGTCACAACACTCCACTTCCAGACCACTGTCATTTCCCTACCTGTATGTTTTTTTACACCCAAATATCTTTCCATGTCTCAGTTGAGTGGTGATATCCATTGACAGGAGGAGTAAAGCATCTCAGTTATTCCTCACACTGTGCTTTCCTACCATGCTCTGCTATTTATTTGCTTAGTTACACATACGCCTGAGTACCTTGCTGAATGAGGGCCACAAGGAAGAATGTAAATATTTTAAAACCTTTCTGGGTTAATCATGAACAGCTGTCTCCAAATATTCCATATACAGTATTCAAGATGTGTAACTGAGTTATGAGTGCTTCCCTAAGTCACGTGGCACGGTTTCACTCCTTGGTGTATGAGCAATCTCCTTTGTGACTACTCATGCATGTGAATGCCTACGTGTGACTTTGAAATTCACTGGCCATGAATTTCAGGAGAATTAAACTCCACCGTGTGAGTACTTACTAGATTTGGAAATGAAAGTAAGAGTGAATGTGGTCCAAGAGGTTGTGCTGATGAGTGCCAAGGAACCTCAGCAAGAGGCTTTTTAGCAAAATCCTTGAACTGTGTTTCCCCCAGCCCAGGTGGACCTGGCCACATGTCAGGGCCTCAGCTTCCAGAGTAAAAATGTCTCATTTTGTGCAAGCTGTTGTTTCAAAAATGCAACTAGAGCAGAGTGAGAGTTTTGAGGGAACACTTTTATTTGCCAGTAGCACAACTTCAGATCTATTGAGTGAGTGCCTCAGAGTATTTAGGCATCACTCAGTTTGTTTATTGAAATCAGCCTCAGTCTAAGCTACCTAGGTGAAAAAGCTTATATGGTAGTAGATGTGCTTTTTGGGACAGGAAGAGAATTCTTCTCAGATGACTATTCTTAAGGTTATTTTATTTCATTAACCTGATCAGGACATTTGAATGATGGGTAAGTGGGCAGTGAAATATTCCTCCCACAATTGAGAAGTGATAAGTGTCCACATATTCAGAAATATTCATGTTTTTCGAAACTGATTCAGCTTTTCTCTTCTTCCAGTGTCCTGGGGTACATGCTGGGAAAGCAGCACAATTGAAAATGAAATAGAGAACTGCTGCAATTAAATGTAATTTTAAGTGGCATGAAATTAAGCAAAACAAGAGTAAGAAAATAAACAGAGCAGCTCCGGATTTTCCTTAGTGTAAGTTCCTTGACTTCAGTAGAGTTACATGAAAAATATAATTTTATTCCCTCCCTCTCTCTCTCTCTGTGTCTCTGTGCCTGAATTCTTGATGTCAGCTTAAAAAGGAGAGTAAGTGAGAGGGAGAGAGGAAAAGAGAGAGAGGAGTGTATGGAAATTAACGTTTCAGCTTTCAGAAATGTACATTTAATGAAAAGTTTGGAAATAACCAACCTTTCATGGCCCAATGAATTACTGAAAAAGATCTTCTGTGTTTGCAACCTTGTTGGCAGTCAGGCGGTCTTGGGCAGCAGTAATTTTCAGTCAGAGGATTGCCATAAAAGCCTGAAAACCCACAGAGCTAATAGAAAACAGGCAGAGAAAGTGAAGTCTAACCCAGGAATTCATAGGCTGAGGCTTCCAAGCTCAATTCAGCTGTGTGAGGTCTGGCTGAGTCACGCACTGCCACAGATTGAACTGGTACATCTAGAATAGCACCAGACTGAAGAGCTTGGCGTGTAAAGTCTAGGATTAGGCTCCAAACACTTTCCTGGTGAGATTTCATCCAAGGGAGTATTTTAACTAGCAGTCTCCCTGCCTGCTAGGGTGCATCCCTGTTTTTAATTCTCTGCCCTTCTATGTTTAAGTTCCCATAAATATCATGGGAATTAATTTGTACTTGTCCCTGCCTTAAACAGGGCAGTACTATGCATGATGCATCTTTATGCTTTCAGAGACTTTCTGGTGTGTAAATCAGTCACTATGGACTGATACAGGCAAACCTTTGGGGAGTGCTACAAGAAGAGTAGTGAAAGAAGACATGCCGGGAAATCAGGGGAAAGACATAGGTATGATTGCATTAACATATATACACAGACTAATATCAGTATGAGTCACTTCATAGAAGAAAATAACTTTGGACATTTGCATCTAGACTTGTTTTCTTTGTAAACTGTTGAGAAATATTTAAATTAAACAAAATTCCACCACTGGTAAGCAAGAAACAAAGAAAACTGCAAATTGTTAATGTAGGTTAGTAAAGGCCCAGACAACCCTTTTTTATTAAATCATTGGCTCCTAGAGAACACTATACTTTACTTTTTTAAAATATATTTTCCCACTCTTCTAAGGAAATGGGAGGAATAATTTATGATGGTAGACATGATGTAATAACCTCACTTTTAGCCACCATGTACATCATGGCCCTAAGTCTACACTTCTTCCACTAGCCACACTTGCACTGAAGCAAATGGCAGAGAGACTGAAATTGGTTGAGTTTCCTTTTCCTCTGCAGTCCCTGACAGTGCTGCACATCTCTTAAGTCTGTTTGCATGGTTTAGGACTCTGAGACCACTGAAAGCAAATAAAACAAAGGAAATGGCCAAACACACAGAAAACCCACAAAAATGTAAACATAGGTGTATGTGAGCTCAGTTAGGGAAGGCTAAAGCTAATCACTCAACAAGATTATTGGAAAGATTATAAAATAAGGGGTATTTTTGTTTTTAAAATGGAAATGAAGTAGAAGAGAACACCAAAAAAATCAAGAAAAACTCTACCTGGAGGCACCTGCAGGTGCTGACAATGAGAGCAGTGTAATGGGCTGAGTGCTGCCTTAGGAATGGCATCACAGATGGAAAAGGGTCATGGCTGGGAAGAGAGACTTCAAGACCCACTTACTCCCCCAAAGCAGATAGCGTTCAGATCTGATGTATTTGTCTGGCTCCTACACCTGTACTCCACTGGGGTGAACCTCAGACACACACCAGCTCCAGTCTGGGGAAAGTTCTGATCCCCATTTGCCTCCCAGCTTCGAAACATCTTCAGTAGCAGACACTGTAACAAGGAAAACTTTTAGTGCACTCTAGCTATGGGAAAGAGAGTTACTTCTGCAACAATTTTCAGAGCTTCAGAAGATCTGAAAATGGAAATGAATATGAACCCTTGGGGGGGGAGGAGGGGTTATTGATAAATAAGTAGAACTAGAAATACATAAAAAAACATTGAAGGGTGAGCCTCTAAAACTGGGGAAGTTTCAGGAATTCACTTTGGATAAGGCTCCAAAAATTCAGCTCGTGTGAATCGAAGCTCCGGATTCTCTGTATCATCTTGGAATGGCAGATGCTTGCAGGACAGGATGTTTTAGGACTTTAGGACAGGAGCAAAGTTAGACAAGCTTTTTATGCCTGAATGATACTTTACATGGATAACTTAGTGTTTATCTGCGCTCTCACAAAAGTTTTGGTCTTGGTTTGGTGTTTGGATTAGCTCTTATTTTATCTGGCTGCCCTTATGAATTGTACATTTATATTTTGTTCCCTGCACTATAGAACTATGTGGCTTCCCTAGGGAGCCTGGTAGCCTGATAGTCTGTCTCTGGGCACACTTACTAGTTTGAAGAGCTTTTCAGAGCAGTTGGCAATTGAGGGCATTTTTCATAGACAGCAAAATCCTGAAATCAGCAGCAAGCTTTTTATCAAAACCAGATCACTTCTTCCAGGATGGTGCCCTCTTCCAATATATGTCATCCTGTCCTTTTTTTGGCAGGTTTATGCTCTACTTTGAGGTGGTAGAGATGCTAGTGTTTGATCTAGGGTGGCCATCACCCTGGTAAGACTTTGAGTTAATGGCTGTGGATTCTTTGCTGTTGGTGATTCTTGCTTTAGCTATGGGGTAGGAGAGCCAGCTTGGTATGATTTTGGGTTGTTCGGATGTGTGTGGGTCACTTCAGCTGCAAAGAATTTCATAAATATATAGTGCAATGTAAGATAAAGCTCTGGACACAGAATATTAATATTGTGTCAACCTGTGGCTCAAGCTGGAATCTGTCCTGTTGACTCTGTATGGGTTTTTATCAGCTTTCACCATTCACTCGTGAGAGTGCAGCATGTGCCATTATTTGCAGCTTGCTAATAAAAAGGTGGGAAGGTTGAATTGGTTATTCCATAAATTCCTTCTAATGTCCCTTCTTGTAGAAATTATAAAGGCTCTTGTAGAGCCCTTTAAAGTTTGGTAACTACAGGAGCAGAGCGTGAATCTGTACTGAGGCCTGGGCAAAGATAGTGGGAAAGTGCAGAACACTTCCTGCTCACCTTCCACTCCCTGCACACACAGGGTGGACCCAAACTTGAGCTGCATTTTCACCTACTATATCCACTATGAAGGCAAATGCCTGGGATGGCTTATTCTGTTCAGCTTAAAAAGAACAATGTTAAATCAGCTGGGTTACGAATTTTTCTCTGTTCAGGAAGTCTCATGTTTAAAAGTAAGAAAATGAGAAACTTCTTAGTCCCTCAAACTTGAAAGTCAAGATATTCCCACACAACATAGGCCAAATCCTGAAGGGCTTTATGATATATTTCTCTTGTGCAGGGACGCCAAACACAGGAGGAATCTCTACACATGCACAGCAGAGAAAATCTCTGTGGCAGCTGCTCACATTTCCTTGTGGAGGGAAAGGGGAGGAAGAAGTAGGTGTTTGGGGCCCGAGTCAGTAGCTTTGGACAGCACACAAAAGCTTCAGAGTCAGTGTCAGAGCAGGGAGCACTGAGCAGTGTCCACCAGTCCTCAGCCAACAGCCAGCAGCAGCCCAGCCGTGGGCCAGGTCTATGGTTTGGAGGCCCCTGAGCTCTTGGGACTGAGGATTCCTTTTCCTCAGGCTGGCAGTGCTTCAGGTATCAGACTTTTTCTAACAGTCTCTACCTCTCTACCCCATTTCTCAGGATTTGATTATGAACTAATTAGAAGGCAAGTTTCTCTAAGACAGCATCCTTTGATTATGTTGAGAAAACACACTGCAGTGTTGTTTTTTCCTCTTTTATGAACAATTTTTGTCTTCCAACGTATGAAATATCTGTTTGGGGTTTTTCTTGGACTTGCATTTCAGTGGCATGACAGTAAATCTGCCTGCAGAAGTCCAGTAACTTTCTTACACTTTGCAGCCCAAGTGGAAGCCTCAGTTGGGTAAGTTTAAAATGAAAAGTTCTGGTGCTTGTTACAATAGCAAAACCTTTTAATAGCACCAGAGAGGCAGGGGGACTTCACCAGATAACTAAATCCATTGATCTCTAATCCTTTGGGCCATACTTACTGTGGAAGACTTGCATGCATGGCTACAATCCAGAATCGCATGCTGCCAAAAAACGCTTAGTACGTTAGCAGCCAACAAAAATGTAAGAGGTCTGCTCTGCATGTGGGAAACAACATAAAAAGAAGTGGTTTTTTAGCTTAGTCTGACAAACGTTAGCATATAACACTGATATTAAAAAGAAATGGCAGAAAGTCTCAATCATATCTTGGATGTTGGGGGACTTATATGTGCTAATTAAAAGGGACTGGGTGGCACTTTAGGCTGCTCTGTTATAAGTTTCTTCTCAAGTACTCCAGTTCAAAACCTTCCTCAGGGAAGATGCTGCTATTAATGTGCATTTCTTGCAGGCTGAAACACTAAAAAAGAGAGATCTACTAAAGACAGATGCATTTCCTCCTCTATTTAGACACAAATACAGATGTTATTCCTATCAAATATATATCATTCTCTGTCTCTGGTGACTGATCTTAAGGAACTATAAAATCTAGCTAAATATATTTATAGCTTTATAGTAGTGCCTATACCCAGATAACTCTTAATGCACTTCTCTATAAATATCAATTAATAATGCACATCAGAGGCAGGTCTGTATTAAATAAAAGTTCATGCTATGCTTTCCAGGTACCACTGACAGTCTCAGAGACTCTGCAAATGCAGAAATAGTTCCATTTTTTTAGATGCTATCACTAAGTCATACTGACCCTTGTGGTTTTCACTGTGTATTTGATACTTTCCACTTTTCAGCTTACCAATATTTTATTTGTGTGTGTGTACCCCGCCACACATACATCCCATATAAGCTCTGTATAAATTACCTATCAGAGTGTTTTTCAAAAAAATCCTTTATGTGTATCAAAGGACCTACACATGCAATTCTTTTTAAGCAGAGAATGGCAGGCACTGTATCAACTGACAAACACCCCAAAAAGGACAGTCATTGATTTTTGTTTGTATCAGGGTGACAAATTACCCCATTTCTCGGACTACGGCATTCAGAGATATTTCTTACAGGCAAGTTCCAGCTTCCTGAGGGCTTGTGCAACTCTTGTGCCTGTTGGGACTTTCTTCAAGTAATGGGAACACCAGGTGAAGATGGCCACAGTTGAGGTGAGGTCATGGACACACCTGGTACCTTCCAGAAATACCCCTTAATCTGGTACCTGTTTCCATTTGTACTAAGGTGACCTAGCAAAATCAGACATATTCTTCAGCAAGTAGCTCTTAAAAGTCTACAGCAAACACCATAATACCCAGGATTAGTGAAAGATTTGGTCTGGAATTTCTACATTTAGTGACACTGGTGTGTTTGTAGGTGCAAACTGAACAAGTCTAAACTACATTCTGAGCAAATATTTTTCACTCAGGTTCCAGCCTATGTTCAGTCACCTTCTAATTCTATCACATGGACAAAAGTCTTTGAATAGGTGTAAGGTTTGAGTCACACAGGAGTAAGCATGGCCTGAGCTACTCCCTGGCACATGCCCAAAGCACACCACAGCCCACTCCGGGGATGGGCAGGGCACACTCACACAACATGCAGAA
The DNA here is from genome assembly GCA_013400735.1 of Pomatostomus ruficeps. Taxonomy (NCBI): domain Eukaryota; kingdom Metazoa; phylum Chordata; class Aves; order Passeriformes; family Timaliidae; genus Pomatostomus; species Pomatostomus ruficeps. Next base: position 7,486 of record VYZT01022803.1, read on the forward strand.
TCTGTGGTTCATGTCACCTTTCTCAGGTCTGGTGCCCTTCCAGAAATGGCTTGGAGGTTGCACGTTGCTAGACATGTGGAATTTATGGGTGACCTGAGCTTGGATCACCCAACAACAGAGTGACTGTACCATGCTGTGATCACGTGTCCAGTGTCCACCAATAGGAATGCACAGACCTGAGCCAGGGAAAATGCCAGACTTAACCCTGCTGCTGAAGCCAAATTCTCAGGATGCTTTGCAAGGCCATTTTCAGATGCCTCACTTCCTTCACTTCCCAAATCCAACAGGGCATGCTAGCTCTGTAGAGTCAACAAGATCAGGGAGAGGTAAATCATTTAGATATTCTCAGGAGGCAATCAGCAGATCACAAGATGGGGTTTTTAGACAGACTTTTGGTAATGTATCCATAAGTTAGAATGGAGCCACTAGGCATCACTGAGAAACATGTCATCTGCCTCAATATGCTTGGAATTAAAGACAGTTCACAGAAAAAAGTAAGCTATTAATATCCTGTGTTCACAATGCTACATTTCTTTGCTCTTTTTTTGTACTTCTGAAAACCCTACAATAATCTCCAGTCCTAATTCTACCAGATCCCTTTCTTCTTGTTCACAATAATGAGATATTACAATATCCTCTGGAAGACGGAGGCACTGACAGAATGCACTCCAGCACTGCGTGTTCTACCATACCACAGCACAATGGGACGCCATTACTGGGAACCAAGTCTGCTCAATCTTGTTATGTCCTTCCAGAGCCAAATCCTGCTTGACTTACTCATGCAAAAATCCTATTGAATTCAGTGGGCATTTTGCCTGAGAAGGGAGCGGTGAAGAGATCTCCCTCTTATTTTTCAAGCTTTTCCCTGAAGAGGGGCCTGAGCATTCAAGATGTTAAGTTGCTGCTGGGTGGCACAGGACCATGTATCTTCTCAGGAGAGCTCCAGTAGCCCCTAAGACAAATTAATCAGGTGATTAAGAAACTGTGATTTCTGATGAGCTTTGTTTTTTCAGTTTTGTTTTCTTAATCCATTAAAACAAACCTTCAATCAAATGCTTTTATTTATAAACTCTTTTGAAATTACAAGTTTTTATTTATTTTAGATGAATATACTAGTTGCTTGTGAAAGCAGAACATCCAAAAACAAGAGAAAACCATTTCCTCTGTTTCACTCAAAAGTTGTAAGCTGTCAGGGGGGCTTGCCTGACACAGCAGCATGTTTGTGCTATAGTCCTTCAGACCCAATATCCCCTCCCCAGATTAATAATGAGATTTTTGTTCAAGCAGGGAAAGATTTAACTTAGACTGGGGGGGGCAAAACCCCAAAACAAATGCAACAGACCCCCTCCCCCACCCTTTATAAAACATTAGTAGCTTCTAAATGACCTGCTGAAAACTCCAGGTATTTTCACTTTCTTATGATTATTTAATCTAACGAATTCTCATGACTTGTTTAATCAGTTATTATTGTCCTGATAAAATACAAGTGAACCTATTAATGAAAGAACTCTACTTAGATAATGATCCATCAACCCTTCCTTTCTGAATTCCAGGATCTGGCCTGTTGAATATGCATTGATTTTGTATGATACAATAATTCATCAGATTTCTGACAGAGCCCCAGACATGAACCTCCAGATTAGACTACGAACTTGATATACCTGAGAGAACAACTGACAGCTGCCCCTCAAGAATATTTGGATATTTTCACATGTGGGTTCCAGCAGAATTAGTCGTAAGATCAAATCTCTGATTCTTTCTCCCACCAAACTTAATCTAAGGACTAAAACTGTACATTTGTCACTTGACAACACCTTTTGCAGCTTCTTTCTTTTGTGCTTCTACAATGATTTCCAAGCATTTGGTGCCTATTGCTCACCCAAGAACCTTAATATAGCAGCCAACCATAAATCTGTTTCTTTTCCCAACAACCATAAGAGTTTAAAATCCAAAAATCCTCCTTCACAGATTTAAAGTATTCTTTTAGAAAGTTAAGTCACCGTCTGCAGACATATTACTTTTGATGCATTTTCCAGTTCATGTTATCTAAGAAACAGAGAGTGGTTATCGCCATTTGATTATATCCTCCCCCACCACCCCGCTCAAGAAAGCAGGATAAATATATATTGATTCTAAAGGATAATTTTGGTCAGAATTTCCTGTAACAGATCTGTTCCTTAGCGTGTGAGTCCACCTTTTCCTTGGATTAAATACATCCCAGTTGGTTCTGTGGAGAATTACGACGCATGTATGGAGTCAACAGGAATGCCCTTCTTGGAAGGTTAATGCATAAATTATATTCCTCCTCCTTGTTCATCTCTTCTGATGTTTGAGTGAATGGTTGCAGCAGTAATAATTAAGTAACATGAACTTACATAAAGGAGGTATGGATCATGTCATTACACCTGCATGCATAGAAAATACCCCTTTTTATGGGAAATTAGGTATAATTGCCAAAGATACTCATAAACAAGGAAAATTAGAAGAGGATGTTCTCCTCACACAAATTCCTCAAGCTAACTCCATGTCACCCAAACTCTACAAGCAACTCACTATGGCTTCTTTTATGTTGTTTTGGATCCCATTTTGCTTAAGTAGCTATACAAGGGGGAGATATTTTCATCAGAATTAGTAAGCAGAATTTCAGAGAATTTCAGGAACACACAAGTTCTTAGCATCACATCTGTTTAAGCTGCACCTGTATTTTCTTCCAAAACTGAAGGTAGTATCTTTCATCACACTATTGAGAAGTACTAAATTTCTTATGGACTGTTGGAAGTCATGGAATATTTCTGACTGTAGATTGGATGGGGTTTTGAGTGATCTCAGACAGGGATCAGCATGACTACTCAATGAGTAACCTCCACTGGTTAGAGGATCAACTCCAGAATGCATTTAGGCTGAAAACAATGCACTTGTCTTGCATAGCTAAACAGAAATTTAGCTGCTGAAGCACTCAAGAATACTCCTCCAACACAAAAGGTAAGTGTTGCCACAGGACATGTTCACATAATTTTGTTTACGTTAGTTAGCTAGGACAGCAAGGTGTGGTGATGCATGCCTCAGCCCTGGCTGTATTGTCCTGTGTTTGCAAGCCCAACTTCACTGTTATTGCTGGATGGAAAAAGGTCAGGTATGCTGGAAAACACGCCTTTATTTTTCTGGGAAGGCACTCCCTCAAATCTTTGCAGTGGGAGCGCTATCTGCACTAAGCCATTTCCAGAGCCATTTCTACAGCTCTCTTTGATGCAGTTCTTGGTTCTGTCATAAACGGTTCACTGAAATGATGGGGCAAAAAGTAACTTTGCCTTCATTTTTCTAAAACATTAACTGTAGCAATGTTTTGTACTGGTGGAGCTCTAGATATGTTTTAGTTTAATACCACAGCATCAGATGTATGTACATCTCTTCTGTTAAACAGTAAAGTTAAAACCTAACCCCAGGTCAGTATCCTTAATTTCCACCAGGGAGTATATTAATAAGTTCTTAATTTTTCTTTTTTTCCCCCCTTAAACTGGTGAACTGTGACAGAGTTATTTTGCAACTTAACAAGTCTGCAAATTATTCTCATTTCCTCTTTGGCATTACTCCTCACTGAGCTGATATAGCTAGTGTTTAGCAAAAAACCCTTTAGCAAGGTAAGGTTTGTGTATTCACAAAGATAGAGAAATGCACAAAAGTAATTTCTGGAATTGGTTAAACATCTCTACGACTAACTTTGTGAAAGTAGGATTGTTGAGTTGAACTATTAGGTGCTGAAGTGTAGAGCAAGAAGAGCCAACATCTTTCCTGTGATAATTGAAATAATTTCAATTCATTTCCTTCTTGGTTGGACAGAAACATGTTTTCAGTCGTAAAGAAATCTTGAGGGAATCCATTGACCTAACCAGTCTTATAATGCAAGAAGTTAATGGACAAAAATTATATTCATCTTCAGTTTATAATAGCATTTTCTTTTCACAGAACCAAAACCATACAAAGGCAAAGTATATTATAAGAGCAACTGCTACTCTGGTAGATACATGACCTTTGTTTTATGTAACAATTACTGGGTTGGTGGAAAAATAAAATAAAAAAACCCACAAATTTTTATGCTAAGATAATAAATTATAAATTATGAAAGTCTAAGGCACTAAACAACTTGTAAGCAACAGTCCTGTCTCTTAGCAACGAGCCATGGAAAGCAGCTTGTTGATACGAATAGAGCAGACAGGATTGTTTTGCAATGATTACCACCAAGGAACTAAGAACAACATTTTAACACCTGCCTCAGGGCACTTCTGCACCTAGCTATCCATCTCTCCAGTGGCCCACAAAGCCTGGGCTGGATGCCAAGCGGCTTCTGAGTCCTGCCTCCTTCCCAGAGCTGGCCCACTGCAACAAAAAGGACCCTAGAGGAAAGATCAAAGAGGTAGAGTTCAGGTGTGTTGCACACTTGTGCCCGCTTCTATTTCTTTAAATGCCTTTTTACAAAAAATGCGTGATCATTAGTGTAAATGTTTATTTTTTTCATCTCTCTCTGCCCCTTTAGTGCTGTGTGTCTAATCTATACTTAGCACTATGAATGAATGCAGACAAGTTTTTGATATTAAGCCAATATTTTTTTACTGTAGTTTTGTTCTAAAATACCCAGCATTAAGAGTTGGAGTAACAGTGCAATCAGCAGCACCTTGTTGTTGTTTTGCCATTGTACTGGTTTCAAAAAACATACAAAGAAAATATTTTTGGGAATAAAGTGTCTGCTGAGTCCCTGAACTAACATTAGTGGTGGCTCATTCATTCTCTCAGGTAGAACGTTATGATAGTGAGGGGAAGCTGTAGAGAGGGATAGTAAAAATTAAGGGAAAAAAAGGGTGATGTGAAATCCAGGCAGATGAAGCAAAAAATCAGGGAAGGAAAGGTGTGGGAAGGGAAGGTGAGGGAAGGGAAGGTGCGGGAAGGGAAGGTGCGGGAAGGTGCAGGAAGGGAAGGTGCGGGAAGGGAAGGTGAGGGAAGGGAAGGTGCGGGAAGGNGGAAGGGAATAAAAATGGTGTGACAGTGATAAGAGGCTGATAAAAAGAGATAGAAATGGGACAGTGGAGAAATAGAAAAGAGAAAGAAAATATCATGAAGACACAGACACTGCTTTGCTGTTAGCAGAAATAATTTCCCTTGCAGAAAAGAGTGCAGGGAGAACAGCTAAAAGGAGAATTTAATTCTGATCTGCTGGAAATCCATCATTGACTCATGAGACCTGGCAATTCTTCCAGTCCACTTTAAGCCCTAAGTGGGTTGGAGCACTGATCAAAGCCTACAGGCCAGCTTAGCCTATAACCCCATCTATCTCCACATTATACCTGAATTGGTTAAGCAATGCAACTGTGCTAAGCACATTTCTATCAACATAGCTTTCCTGCTGCTGGATGGAATGCACATATGTCAATTTTTTTTTTTTCTCACTCTGAACCAAACTGCCCTATACTTGCTAAGGATACCTGGACATGAGTTGGAATATATTTGTTTCACGAGACATTTATATGAAAGCCAGAGACCCATTGCAGAAAGACAGGGCTTTTGTTATTTTTCTTAATTCCCTATCCATAGTAGACTGATTTAAACTATATTTTCTAAATGTAACTACTGTCACTACTGCATAGGCACATTAAACAAATACATGGGTTGATCTACCTCAAGAAACTATTTGTTTTGCCTGATGCAAAATCCTGAAGGATTTGGTCATTGTGTCTTATACACAGTTAAGGCTCACCAGGCAAAAGTAGGCTTTCTCCTTCACTTTTCTTTTGGGTGATTGAATATGAAGTCCAGCTCACTGCACATCCTTATGTGAGATAGTTTAACACGGTACCTCGAGGCTCTGTGGTCCCAGAATGCAGCGCAGCTCACTGGCAGTAGTTCAGCTGAAGACTAAACATTTGGCTCAGTGACAGCAGAGCTGCCAAGAGTTGGCAACAAGAGACTCACAGGGAAGCAGCAGGCTGCTAAACCCTTTCACATTTTTAATTAGATCCACACACCCATGTCTTTGAGCTATCATAAATATACAGATGACATAGAGAGCATTATTTGGGGTAAGGAAAAAAAAAAGAAAGAAAAGAAAACTGTACTGCGGTATCGCTTACCTTATTAAAATAATTTACCTACAGCTAGTCTTTGGAACTGAGGGGGGAAAAAAGGGGGTTGTGACATTTAACTCAGATAAAAGTCTCTCCCTGCATACAGTCGAATTCACCCTGCACACAGAAGATGCAGGGTCCTGAGATGACTGACACGTTGCCTTAGCTGCAATAGCATCACCAGAAGAGGGCATTATTGGCAGCAACTCCAGTGTGTAATTTCCCAGAAGAGCTATATGTTCAAGCTTTAAGTATTCTTAAGTGTGTGTCTTGCTATGATGTTTTTGTTAAAAATATTTGTTTGGGTTTTTTGTTGTTTGCATTATTGTTACTACTTTCTAAAAACACCTCGATATATTAAAAACTCTTTCATTTATTTTTTCTTAATAATTTCTGTGCAATGACATTTTCCAAGTTCAGTTCTTCCTAATCTTTCTTTCTTGCTGACTCTCCTGTTAAAATCCTTCCTTCAAAATAGTGATGATATTTGATTGGTTGTTTAATTTAATTCCTTTATTTTTTACTAGTTATTATACAGATCAATTCCCCTGCCACTCATCACTTTTTTTTATCTGTCACTGTTGTGATCAACAGTAATAAAGACATATCAAATACATTTTATATTGGCAATTGACATCATCATATAGGACAATCCAATGCATAGGGTTAAAAGTTCTCTTCTTATGTCTAAGGACTGTATAACGCAAAGTATTGTCTCTTGTCTCTTTTGTTGTAAAGTCTTAACACATTATTAAAAATAAAAACTGTAGCTGTATCATCAACCTGAAGCATAAAAAAATGTGCAAAGGATCTCTGCAACTGGCCTGGAAGGGCTAGGATTTTCTTCTTGTATTTCTCCTAATTTTAAAGAAAATCTAATAATGAAACAAAGTACTTGAAATGCTGTAGGGGGAAAAAAGAATCACATGTTGTCCCACCTGCAAGCACAAATTTTATAAATAGACGCTATAGCAAACATCAAAGAAATTTCTGTGCAAAGAACCCAACAGATCATGTATATTTTACATTGCCCATTTATTCCAAACTGTGTTAGCCACACACGACCAGTTAACTCTGAATGCGCAAACCACATTCTCTTCATCCCGGATATCTGAAAAATTGTTCGTGTCATCCTCACTCTTTTCTCCTGTGCAAGTTAAACTCAGCCTTCTCTTACTTCCCTTCATTTTCCTCCTGTGTACTTCACCACAAACTGAGAGGCACAGAGTGACCCAGTACTTTTGTCTCCTTGTGTGCCCAGGGCAGGTCCTTGGTAAGCATTTCAGCCCACAAGATCTGTGACCATTGCCAGCAAATCTGCTCTGACTTCATGTCCCCAGAAGCTTTATTTCTCCCTTAGTATGGACTCTGCTGTGCATCAAAAAGCTGAATGTATAGAAAGGAGCTCTTACAAATGGAAACAGGAGCAGGGTCTAGGGAGTGGGTTAGCTTGGGCTATGCAGAAACAAGTCTACTTGAGCTAGTTCCCTACTCAGTGTGTAGGGGAAATGTTCAATTTTGACCTCTTTGGCCTTGCCTTTTCTTTACTCCTTATGTCCACCACAGTATTCTTGCTTTGATGTTCCAAGGGTAGCCAAAGGGAAAGGAAGCATCCCCACGCCTTACCAGGAATTCCGAGACTCAGTTACTAGGCAGTATTTCATTGGCAATTTTATTTGGAGGTGGACTGGGCCGCTACAAACCTTCACACAATAAAGTTGTGAAGTAAGGCAAGTCAAGGCTGTTAAATCATTGTGTGGGGCATCCTCTTAACATTTGTAAAATGATTAGCAAAATAAGGCTTCTCTCTTGCTTTGGGCTACCAGCATCCAAGGGAATGAATAACCATAAAAAATATATATGAATAAAGGTAAAAATAATTGATCCTCTTAACGCTTTACTGCTGTTAGTAATGAGGCACCCTTTTGAGGGGCAGATTCTACAAGAAGTACTTATGTTGAAGTGAAAAAAAAATTTAAAAAGAAAAAAAATTACTAAAAGGTGATTGAAGAATTTACCTAGAATATTAACCCCAGATTTTCACCGAACTTCCACATGACAGAAGCTCAAGAAGATTTCACAGGTACAGACACAGTAAAAACATCTGGTAACAAGAGTACTAATAATACTATTTCTCATTATTAGCTGTGTTATAAAACAGATTTCTTTGATAGCAAAACCATATTGTTAATATCTTCTGTGTGAGTTGTATCAGTATTAAATAAGCAAGTTTCAACGTAATTAATACAAGTGATCTTGTATCTCAGTTACATGTATCTTATCTGGAAGAAGGCATTTTAACAGAGATGTATTTAATGAAGTCTGGGCTTTAGTTTATCAGACATTCGGAAGAAGGAGTGGTGCCTCTTTTCTTCCCTCTCACTCTCTTTCTTCCTTATTTTCCTCTGGAAGGTACCTATCTTGATACTAACCAGCCCCAAGCATATTTACTATAACTGTCCAACGGAGGTAAATATCTGTGCTGATTCATTAAAATTCTTGTTCAGATCTGATCAAAACCTGGATGTCAAATCTGCGGTCTGCCCATGCAGGCTTCCCCACGCCAGCCCTTTCCAGACCTGCCAAGTTATCAGGCCTCTGGCTATTAACAATTTTATTCAGAGGTTTCAGCAGAAAAATGGACAAGTGGGAAGCAAGAATGGAAAATCCTGTTTAAATCATCTACTCTATTTCCATGTCACTGCTGGAAACTTTGCTAAATTTACAGACTTTGCTGTCATCAGTGCTAAAAGAGGTTTCTGTGTACAGCTTTTGCTGCATCAGATCCATGCAGCAAGCTGTTAAAAAAGATGGGGTAGATGGGTGTGATTTTGACCTTTCCAGAATGAGTTGTGCCTCTCTGGATATAGAAAGACCTAAACCAGAGTTTGTGCACATTGGTGTGAGTATTTCCATCAACTCCACCGAGCCTTGGGGCAGCCCTGAGGGGAAAAGAACAAGAATGACGGCTTGTGTTTGTCCCCACCACCAACCTTCTGTACTTACATACCCAGAGCGAAGTAAGACTGTGCAGACCTGGCCTTGGACTGTTCTTTTGTGGGCAGATGGGACAGAGAAGTTAGTCTGCTGATCTTTTGATCTGTCTAGGCACAAGATATTCCCCAAAACTGAGACTGGGTAACGTAGCACAATGGTGCCTCTCGATACCTTTCCCTGCAGAGATCATTTGATTAAGCATGACACATAAAACTTAAAGCACATAACATTTGTTTCAGAGCTGGGTGTACCTATGAGACCTGGAAAACTGGCAGAGTGCATGTCTGACTGTAAGATATAGTCAGAAACCTGTAAGTGATATGTGACCTTCCAGTGCCCAAGCACAACTCAGTGCTTCAGTGTTTCCCCTTTCCGGCACTGAAAATAAAAGACGGGAGAAAAAAAAGCAAAAAGTGTGTCTTTGTGCCACTGTAAATCTGGTTCAGAGATGTTCTGCTTTGGCTCAGCCACCAATCAGTCCTTTGCTTACAGAAATGGCCAAAGGATGCATTTGGCACGTCCTCCTTTCAGTCCAGTCCTCCCTCCTTGCGTCCCAGTTGAGAAGCAGCCTATATGCCAGACCCTGTGGTGGCACACAGCCACAGCAACAGCAGGGAGCACAGCACAGAGAACATGCCTGAGAGCCCATTACCAGGCACTGCTTGGGCCAGCAGCACGGGAGAGGTCAAATTTGTGATCTGGCGAACTGTGCAATTGCACGTGTAACTCTTACCTGTCCCCAAAATTTTCATGGTTGGGCTCACGCACTGTAATGCTGCGCTAAATTTATTGGAAAGATTTTTTTTAGTTCTGAAAAACTTGTTTCAATCATATTTATTTCCCTTTGCTGCTCCACCTAGAAAGACATGTCCAGGAAGTATTTATTTTCAAGTAAAGAGGCAGCTTTCACAGTCTCTTTCATCTTTTAATGAGACACAAAAAATATACTACTTTAAATCAACAGCACTGAATCCAATTAAAATATATGAAAAATGATATCTGGTTTACTGTCAGACTTTGCAGATGTCTTGCGTCTTACAGACAAAAAAAAAAAATCCTATACACTTGCTTGTCAAAGTAAAATAATTTAAATATTAACTTTTTTCTGTTTTGTTATTTAAAAGAATCATGTTTTTTAATTGCTAACATATATTCATATTGTCCTCATTTCTGTCAGCAAAATAGTTCTAAACAACCCCATTTTAGCAAGCAAGTTTATTACAGTTATAAATAAAGTGATTATTTCAGCAGCTGTAAAATGTTCCAATATACACTACTACTACTTCCCCAATAAAGGTTCTAAACACACCACCTCATGCATTCCATGCTATGAGCAGTGGTAGTCCAGGCTTAGGAAAGATACTTTTCCTTGAACCAGCTTTAACGAGCTCAAAAACTAGACTTAGTCCCACAAAAGTCACAAAAATAAAACTCCATTCCGTACTACCTTTACTAGACTTATAGCAAGAAATTCTTAAACAAATAAAATGGACACCAGAAGCTTGCTTCAAGATGCAAGCAAGTACCCGCCCCGCCCCATCCTTCCACAAGAATCCTCTCATCCCTAACACATTAAACATCAGGGAAACAATTTCAGGGACTTTCCCATAATAAGCATATAATTTTGAATCTATGTGGTGTTTTGTTGTTGTTGGTTTTTTCTTCTTTTTTCCAGTCAGAAGTACTGCAAAGGATTTATTTAATGTGCCTTTATTTCAGAATAACAAGGGATATCTGATTTCAGATTTCCCCTCTAGTCTATCCTGAAGATAGTATTGGCACACTGAAGGCTGAAAGAGAAAAATCCTGAATGCTGTTGCAGACATTGTGAATTTTGTCTCTGACTTCAGAGAGGCCAAGATTTCTCTCTCAATAGTCCCTTGTTTATACATCAGAGTATCACCTTAGACCTTTTGGCCCAAAGGTTGCACTGAAAACTTTTATTTAGGTTTCTGCCCTTTCTTCTCCCCTAGCCCTGCTTCATCCTCTTCTTTTAGTCTGAGTTTAGAAGGGTGGAGTAACAGAGTCAGTCACTAAGGACAGGGCTCGGGGGTTCAGAGAAGGGAGCACTACCCTTTGCCACAAATACATCTGCGGTCATTAAATTTAGCAGGGTTCAAAAAATTCTGTCAGGACAAGCTCAGTTCAGCCTTCCTCAGCCTTTTCTCTACTAGAAAAGTTTCTTACAGATCCTTCAGCTGCCAGTTGCAGATATCCTATAAAACTAAAGCTGAGCACATGCCTATGCTGCCATCCAGACACCACCGACTGATGCCTGTAACTCATTGCCAAAATGTAGGAGCAGGAGCGTGCAAGCTAATCATTGCAGCAACTATGCATTTAAAATTTAGCCTGTTTTCCACTAACAAGCAGAAATAATATCCCATCCCACTTCCATCCAGGAGCTAGTGATACTGCCAGCTAAACTTCCTAAGAATTCTTTTCAGCCATGAACCACAGAATGCTGAAACCAAGAGGAACTTTTCCTAATCCAAACACAGTTTCACAAAGGGCAGCTGCAAGTCTTCTCCCACCCACACCCAGAGCAAGGTTCCCTCATTTATGAAATGCCCAGAACTAGTAAAGATGCTTTCATTCCTACCTTCCCTGGCAATGTCCCAAATGCAAGCAGCAACAAGCACAGGAAGCCTGACACATAATCGGCCAAGCCTGACTCCAGCATTCTTTGCTCCTCACATTACAGATCAGATACTTGGTCAAAACATCTCTGACAATGCTGTCATCCGTCCAATAAATATCAAGGTAGCCTGATTTTTTAGGGAAAAGCTGGATCTATTTTTTACTGCCTTATCTATTTGCCCTGCATAGCCTCTAGACATTTATTGTATTAATCACCTCTCTTTGCTTCATTTCAACTCAACATTGTCATCTCTAAATACAGAAAACTTGTCACTGAGACTCACTTTCTCAGAACAAAGTTAACATGATTTTTTTTTCTATTAAAATTAAACATGCTGTGTCCAGTTTTCTTCGAAATTGTGCCCTGGATAAATCTAAGGCAAAAAATTTTATGAACCCTCCAGAGATCCATCATTTCAGTGATTCTGAAATGATTAAACCTGAAGTGAGAGCAGTTTGATAGTGTCAGTATGGCTTTTTTGCCTAGCTTAGACTGTCCTATTTACCTGTGTCATCTTCTAAAGAAACCAGATGCAGAGTTACATATTCTCATTTGAATTTGAAGGTATCATGCATGATGTTTTGTTTTCCAGCCTTTTGTTCTCATCTCCTGCCTCTTTCTGAGTTCCAGGTCTGACCATTCTGACAAAGTTCATTAACCTGGTCAAGAGAAAACCTGGACTGTAGTTCCAACTTTCATTGTCCTTCTTGGCGTCCTTAGGAAATCAATTTACTTCTCTGCCTCTCTGTTTCCAGTCTCACTACCTACTTCCAAACACAGATGAGACAATACCTTTCACTCTGTGTTTGCCTGATGCATCCAAATGGGATGTTGGTGAAGAAAGTAAAACAGCTGCTGTATAGTCTCAATAATTATCATAACACCCCTAATCCTTGCAGTGCCATTAATGTTGGGGGGATATTAAGTAAGTCAGTGTTTCATTTGTATCAGTGTTCTAATGAGAAGGGAATATTTTCATCTTTCTCGTTTAGTTTGCATACACAAAACTTAAAGAAAATTAAAAAACCTAGACAACATTATTTCAGTGTAACAACTCCACAAGGCCTCTTCCTCTCTTTTCTCCCCCAAGGGTCAGTGGTCACTTCAGAGGCCATTTCAGCATCTGTGTGTGCTGAAAGAGGTGCCTGTACCTGTGACCTGGATGAATAATGGTGATAATGCTGTAACCCTAGATGAGATGCAGCACTGAAAGTCTCTGACATGAGGCAGATGCCATAATGCTGATGCCACCACTGCAGCCGGGGGGAGGGGGGGGGCGGAAAAGGGCTGCTCTTTTCATTAGACAATTCATTAACCATCAAGGCAGAGCATGACTGGTGAACACCTTGCATGGTCACTTCCATGTTGCATTCTTATTAGCAAATTTGGATCAGTCTGGTGGCTTTCAACACAGCACAGCCAGGTTGCCTGAATGTGCCCCTTTCTGGCATGACTTCAGTATTATTGCCTGCTGACAGAGGGGTGCTGCTGAGACAAGCATGACTGGAAAGTGGGGGATAATGAAGATTCTCTGTCTTACAGGAACCTTTCAGGAGTTTTACCAGTTTCATGGGAAGTTTGTTTCTCCCAAGACAGAAGCTACTGCATTGGCTAATAGAAGGAGGAGTATTATGTGATGATGGATGTGTGAAAATAACACGCCAAAACAAAACAGCACGCCCCGTTTGTTCCCCAGGGGAGAGAGTGGAAGAACAAACCACATGTGATAATGTCAGTCATGTTGCTTAATGGACTGCTCTGGGACTTTCAGACACTACAGTGATGTGGACAACATAAGAACCTCTTTAGGGTTGCTTAGCATAGCAGTAAAATGGTGAAAACTTGAAGGTCATGCTACAGATTTTTAGAAGACGGCCTAAAAAAGCTCTATGTCATCTTTTCGGCATGGTAATTTTTACCTGCATGCTGGCCTAAGAGAACCTCAGAGTTTTCTATATAAATTTGTGAAAAAATAAGGGATTTATGAGGAATTATTCTCAAATGATTTCAAATTGGAAGTAGGAAAAAGTACAATTATTGTCATAGTATTCCATTTCTATATTTTCTAAATGAAAATTGCAGTGTCCTATTTAGTAAAAATTTTCTCTTTTAGGATCTTAATAATTTTAATATTAGAAAAATAAAGAATTTAAGAGATAATTTTTTTAAAAATCTGGAATTTTTGAGAAACAGTGATAATTAAAAGTGATATACACTTTTCTCCATCAAAACTATTTGGGAACACTTTTTCTATTTCTGTTCTTGGTGCTTATTTAATTTTATCTTGATGAGAGAATTATTTCTCATCCTATTTGACTCCAGACTCTCCTCTCTTGTGTCTCTGTGACATAATGTAGAAAGCCACCATAAAACTGACTCTGTGGATTCTAAGGTATTTTAGATATTTTTTATAACAGAGTAGTCACCATATTTTGATTTATTAGAGCACTGTGCTGCATTTAAAATTAGCCTGAACACCTAATAATTTGTTTGGATCAGGATTTGGACAGTAGACCACAGAATTAAAGGACTATACACAATCATGTTCCAGATCTTTCACAAACACAAGAAGAGTTATCTAAAATTCATCTCTGCTTTTAATAAGGAAACTGTGTACACAAGTGTGTACTAGATTTTTACAGTGATGTTTAAAATTTGGGTAAGCATTAGCATAAAACAAAAAAATATACAATACCTAACATAAAACCCTGAACATTTCTCAAGTAGGAAAATCTCAAAAGAAAACTCAGCCAAGGTTCAATTCATATGCAAAGTCAATGTCAAATTGTTTTATAACAATTTCATATTGTTCTTTCATTTTATTCTTCTACTCCTCCAACTCAAACGATAATGAGAAATAAGGGACAAAGAATGCAAACTGACAGTGGTAGACAAACACAGTAAATAACAGAATACACACACGCAGCTGCCTATATATTTTAAAGTCTCTTGAATAAGTATTTTAAAGGAAAACAATAAGTTAGAGTTGTTTTAGAATAGTATAACATATGAGTTTCTGGGGACAAAAAAGGAGAAGAAAGTGAAGGAAAAGCTGGATATTTGCTGCAAAGCATTAACTACATTCCTTCCAATAAAAATTATCGAAAGAAAAATATGTAAAGAACCAAGCTCAGAGATATAACTTGCCTTGAAATTGTAAAGGCCACCTCTTAAAACACACATTATCTTTTTAAAATACACTGATGTTATCCACCACCTCGATGGTATTTATAAACCCTTTCTTCTCTTTTCTTCTGTCATTTTATTTTAGACTCATGGCTTTTTCCAGTCCCAGGGAAAACAAAAATACCGCCCCCCCAACCTTAGAAAGCTGAAAATGCCTATTCAACCATCTTCAGCCTCATATGAACCTTTCCGCAATTTACTGGAAGAATAAAGAGCCAGGCAATCTTTAAAGCATCTTAATTGTTCTCTGAGTGTAATAGAACCCTCAGGAGACATGACCCTAAGTTGGCTGTAAATCATATTTGATTCCGTGGACTGTGCTATTTCTCCCTGTCTATGGTACATATATGACATGAAAGGAGATTATTAAATCACACACATGCTTATTTTCTAAAGAGATCTTATGAGTTCCTTCCCTTTTTTTCTGTATTTTCTTTTCCCAAAGAAAGGCAGGAAGTGGATATGAAAATGGCAGGGGAACAAATGGTTTCTTGAAAATTAAAAAGGGGTGAGAAAACAGTAATTAATCTGCCATAGCTCTTACAATTTCTTTTTATAAGAAGGCCTAGTCAATCAATCTTCTTCCAATCTGTCTACCATTGTCCTTTTACCACCAGTATATCATCCATTCGCCCACAAACTCATTTACCAGTTGTCTCCCTTCCTTTCCTGAATTAAAACTCTGCCAACCTGAAATGGTTCAAAATCTCCCTCCAAGTTATGCCAAACAGCTTCTCAGAAACCTCAGGCACACCCCTATCCTCTAGGCTGAGAACTACTTCTCTCCTCATTTAACCTTTCCGCACCTCAGCACCACACCCTTGGCTCTGGGCCAGCACAGAAACCACCTTCACCGTCTCCACCAGGAGTACACCAGCACACTGTCCTCTACCACAAATAACCAAGCCTCAGAATCAGATGGATTCTTCTTTTATGAGACAGTCCTTACTGAATTTATCTGCTGTCAGTGCGTGATCCTGTTTGCAATTAGCATTGAAAAAAGGAATAGGAAGAAAGAACTGAAGAACCTAACTTTTGCTCCTGTAGGGAGCAAAGAAAACTACCCTACCAAAGCTTATTTCTCCTCTGCCTTATGTTTGTAGCTATAAGGTAAAAGGTTTTCTTGCCAGCAGATAGATCGTTAAAGGGATGAATAAGCTCCAAACCTGAAAATAGTGTCCTGTTATAAAAATATAATGGCAAGGTAATAGCTGTGACTTAGTTTAGCAAATCTGCAGTAATCATCTGCCACTCTTCTACTCTGTACACAAAGTACATGTTCTGTATGTCCACATCAGTAGTTTAAATGTGATCGTGAGGTACCAACCACCCAGACCCAGAACAATCAACCAGGCCCAATCAAAAAAATTGTGTTTATAAAGCTGTATGCAAATAGGTTTGTGCAGAAACCTGGGGCTAAATTCTTCATGTGCATTATTGTGTGTAGAAACATTTTCTAGGAAACTGAGTTGGAATTATATAGGCACTAGTTATAATACATGAAATAATATTTAAATGTAAGAAGCAGCTTTTCTGCCTTTAGGGTGATCAAACACGAACCAGTTGCCCAGAGGGGTCGTGTAGTCTGCATCGTTGGAGATATTTGAGCCCCAAATGGACACGGTTCTGGAAAACCTGTTCTAGTTAATGCTGCTTGGAGATGGAGTTTGGACTATCTGGTCTCTAAAGATCCTTACCAACCTCACCCACTGTTTTTAGTTCTGTGGGTGACCTTTGTGCTTTAGTACTTTCTCAAGGGCAAATACATCTGCCATGAGGTCAGACCATAGGACTATGTACATACAGTCTCTGTCTCCCACTCTGACTGTGGTGGTCAAAAGCAACCAGTGTAAGACAAAGAAAACACAGGTGTTTCTTTAAAGATCCTTGATGTTGGATGCTGAAAGGGCAGATGGAAGTTGAAGGAGACAGGGTAATGCAAAGGTGCACATGAACTGCAATGGTGCAGAGTACTGTTGGTTCCAGGTCATGCCTGGTTTTGAGATCTACATCATAGTATGGAAGAAAGCTGTGATTCCACCTGTTTGAAGCACAGCTGAAGCAGTGAGGCACTGCAACGTGTGGAGCAGGGTAACAGCATCCTGAGGCTGACCAGCTCCTAAGGTGCCTTGCTCTCTCTGCAAGTCCAGAGGGAATCTAAGGTAAATGAATTCAATCCCTAAGACAGTTTTCTTGCTGAAGAGCCTGAAGGCGCTTATGTAATGTGGACTGGTAGGTGGCACAAATCCTCCTAAAGCTGCCTTAAGATGCTCAACTGCCACACCACACCAGTTCCAGGCTCACTGCAATGCTGCAGGTCTGGCCTCCCATTTGAGGAAAACAATATTACCATTACAGATTCACAAACCAGGCGGGCTATATAGCATTAAAATTTTTTTCTGCAAGGAAAGCAAAAGGGTGGGAGAAGCAAAAGTACTGAAGAATCATAAAGTACTCACCAGGGCTTTCTTAGCAAAGATTAAATGCCAGAGATTTAGTCAACACTAAGAACAACTATGGAGCAGTACGCCTGCAGTTCCCTTGAAAGCTCAGTATAGCCTGTTTCCACTTCAATATTAGAATTAAATGAAGAAAATTGAGTAACCAACTCAGATTTGAGCTCTGGGTATTCTGCTTAGTAAGTCCAGTGTAGCCCAAAGGCACATAAACTAATGAAAATTATTAACCCACTAGCTGCTGTCTTAACGTATGCCAGGTACAAAACAAACATCCTACAGTTTCAAGGCAGTTTATTTTGGTCCTAGGAAGCATGTTATGTATCTCACTTCCCAGGAAGACAATGCAGTTCTGTGACATGAGGTTACAGTACAGATGGAGAGATGGTTGATTGCATAATGGTCTGGTGTTGGAGAATTCAAACATGAGCTGTCTTTATAGATTGGAAGTGCCTGTCTTGCACCATTTCCAGGTTTGTTGTCACTCATAATATTTGAGGGAATGCTTCATGAACCAATAATGCATCTGTGCTGAAAATGTTCCACAGGAGCTGTCAACCATCCTATTAGTACACTCACTGACACTGGCCACAGTCTTAAAATAAAAAATAGTTTTACTGAAGGATGTACCTGGCATTTTTCAATATTAAAATAATAAATAAATAATGGCATGTTTTCTGTTAAAAATTTAAAGTGCAACCATATCTACCTGGACTCACTTTGCAGACATGCATTAATTCATTTAGATACAACATCTGAAAATCTGTGAACTTGTCACTAATGTGCATCTCTTAGTGAATTATAACATTCCATATTTTCAGTTGCTGATGACCGTTAAAGTTACTATAAATACATATTATATGTAA
>VYZT01022832.1:0-15110 GCA_013400735.1 Pomatostomus ruficeps
GCTAAAAGTACGGAACTTAAATATACAGCAAAGTTTTCAAAAATTAATGAACTGGGCCAGTTTGTGAGAGCAGGACACTGGAATCCCCTTGTTCCTGCTAAAAGTATGGAACATAAAAATACAGCAAAGCTGTCAAAAAATGGATGAGCTGGGCCAGTTTGTGAGAGCAGGACACTGTCAGAGAACTTAAATATAGAGGAAAGCTCTCAAAAAATGAATGAACTGGGCCAATTCATAATTACTGATCCTCTGCTGCAGTCACCAGGGAAAGGCTGCTCACAGGGGGCTCTCAAAACACACAGAAGAACTGATGAACAGCCTTGCACAGGTTACAAATTAAGAAACAGCCACAGTCTCCAAAAAATATCCTAAAATCAAGGCCGTGGTGGAGGCGGGACATGCACAGAGGTTTCCTGGTGTGTTAATGCTGGCTCAAAACCACCCTTTCTCACCTTGCTGCTGACAAACCCGAAAAATGAGCTCCTGTCCTTATGAATTACGAGGATTTGGGGTTATTTTACCAGTTGCACTGAATTATCCCCATTATGGCTCAGGCTGTGGGGTTTGCTGCTGCCCACGCGAGGGTTTCACCCTCGGTGCAGCTTTCCTGGGGCACGGTGACAGCCTGTCCCAAACCTGGGCTCAGAGCCTCCAGAATCCCTTCCCCACCCAGCTGGGCAGTGCCAGGGGGTGAGGCAGGAGCGTGGCTCACCTTGGCATCCTGCTTGGTGACGAAATCCACGAAGCCGAAGCCGCGGTGCGACCCCGTTCCCGCCATCTTCTTGGGCAGCCGGACAGTCTTGAGCTCTCCGAAGGTGCTGGGGATGAGAGGGGAAAGCACAGGAATGAGGAAGGAAGGGATGAGCCGCCCCTTTCCCACAAATCCCGGCAGTGCTGCCACGCTGAGTCCTGCTCCTGGTGTCCTGCGGCCACTCTGCGTCCCTGCAAACCCCATTCCCAAAGGCAACGCTACCGATCCCTTAAGGGCTGGGAAAAATCAGAGGCAGACACAGCAGGATAGGGAAAAAAAGGGCATTCTCTGGGTTTAATGGGATCCCAGGGGCACAACTCGGCCCAGGTGGGAACAGCCGAGCAGCACCCCCGGGTCCAACGCGGATCCAATTGGATGGAGCTCAGCAATGAGCAGATCGACCTCAAATCCCCAATCAGGAACTGAACAAATGAGGGAACTGTCCCCCATTCTAATGACCCCCCCAAGGGAGACTCCAGCCCAGCTGAACAAACCTGTTCCAGAGAGGAGGCTCCGGGCAAGGCTGGAGCCTCTGCTTTGGAGACACTCGGGATGTTCCGTCTGCTCCCCTCAGAGAAGCCCCAAGCTGAGCTCAATCTCAGCCCCCAAGGGTTCTCCACATGTAGGGCTGAGGGACAGGGAGTGTTTGTGAAGGGGACAGGGAAAGGGGATAAAAATGGATAAAAAGGGGATGAAAAGACAAAAAGCCATCAGGCATCACTACCAGCTACAAACTCAGCTTGGATTGCAAGGATTGTTCTGGATATAAACCTTAACAACACAAAAATCTTCTCTAACATAACTGCTTTACTTCTTCCCTCTGGCCAGAATGCCAGGGTGGGCAAAGAGCATCTCCAGGTTACCAAGGCTGCTCCAAATCCCACCAGAACAGATTTATTTGCACCTTTAAAGAGGGCCCGGAGTGCACAGGAGACAGGCAGGAGACAGAACAGGGTCCCACAGGGACCTATACACTTTCCAGAACAGCTCCTCCATCCAGAGGTGACACCCCTCCACTCCAGGTCTTTTTATGAGTGGATTTCACATCACCCCTCCACTCCAGGCCTTTTTTATGAGTGGATTTTGTGTCACCCCTCCACTCCAGGCCTATTTTATTTCTGGATTTCCTCACCCTAACCCTTCAGCCTGTCCCATCCTGCAGCCTCTGGGCTGGAATCAACGGTGTTTTCTTGAAGCTTTCTGGGTTTACAAAGGTGAAACCATTAGAGCACAATCTCCATATCCAACACCACTTCAGGTGAGTTTTGGAGTGAAAAGTCAGCGGGAAGCCGGGAATGGGGGGAAAAGGGGGTTCCTGTGCTGCTGGAGAGGTGGGGTGGGGCTGGAAAAACCTGTCCTAGAGAAGGAACTCGTGGAAAACCCTGGAAACGAACGTGCTGGACACCGCTCTTCGGTGCCATCCCCTGGAGAAATTCCAGGACAAAGCCAACGCTTTCCCCGCCGCCGAGCTCGCGCTTCCCCTTCTCCCCTCCCCATCCACCCATTCATCAAACACACGTGCACAAACTGCAGGCGATAAATATTTAACGTGGCCCGGGTCTGGAGGAGAGCTGTGTTATTTTATTTGGAAATCTCCGCACGGCCGGGGCGTGCGCGCACAAAAGGAGCCCGGTGGCAGGGAGCGCCCGGGAATAAACACGGTAAAGGCCGTAAACGCTCTCGTGAAATGATAGAAGCTAAATCCTGGGAGTTAACCCACTGCACCGGCAGCATGACCAGGCATTCATCCTCCCAATTTCCCCCGGTGGCGCGCTGTGTAAATGCGCCGTTATGAAGGCTCGGGATGAATCCGCACGTCTGGCGCTCGGTGCTTTCCCTCCCGCGCTCCCTCCGAGCTGAGCGACGCAAACAAACAAACAAACCTCGGCCGCGGAGAGGGAGCAGCCGCAGCTGCTGGGAATGATCGGATCCGGGAGCTGCAGGAGCACCCTGGGGTTTGCAGAGGTGCTGCTGTGACTGGGACGGAGTGGAAGGGATGCCCAAGAGCCCCGGTGATGTTTTAAGATTTGGCTTTTGTGTTTTTCCAACCCTGTGCTGCTCTGATGTGACTCTAAAACTCCACAAGTCTGTTAGCTCCTGTTCTCACATTCTAGTTAAACATAACAAATCCTCTCCAGGCTGCACTCATGGACACCTCGTTGGCCCAGGCCCCCAAAGATGGAAACGGAGCCTCTAAAAGGGGGGACAGACTTGGGCTCAATTCCATCATCCCCTGCAATTGTCATTGGAGAATGAACCCTGATCTGGGAATGGATCCAAACTGATCCAAGTGGAGCAAACTGGTGCCCCGGGGTCCAGCTTGGGTGTGGCCTCTCCCAGAGAGGCTCTGAGTGCCCGAGGTGTCCCTATTGAAGGCCCTGCAATAAATCCCCATTTTATTCTCTCAATCCTGTCTGGCCTCTGTTCTGGGGAGCTCTGATCAGGCATCAGTTCCTGGTGATTCCGATGGGATCTCAAACGCCACCTTTGGGTGGAGGGGGAGGCGATGAGGGAGCTCCTGAGTCACGGAGACGCCCATGGAGCTGGGAAAAACGGGAGGTAGGAGCCATGGGCACGCTCCAGCCTCTCTCTCCATGAAAAATACCCAAGGGCCTTGCCTGAAGCAGCAGAATATTTGCTGAAGGAACAGGACCGGAGTATTTGCTCCAAGGGAGGTCTCAGACAACGCTCAGCCCGTGCACTAAAGCACCAACGTGTCCTTGTGACACTGGGACTCATTTTTATCAGTGATTTCCTCACCCTGACCCTTCAGCCTGTCCCACCCTGCAGCCTCTGGGCTGGAACAAACTGGTTTTATCAAAGCTTTCTGGGTGTACAAAGGTGAATCCAGCAGAGCACAACACCCTTGGCATCACAGGATGGGCAGGAGGTGCCCAGAGGAGCAGGACGGCTCCGGATTCCCAGAAAAGCTGGGAATTCCCACAGCAGCCTGGGCAGAGCTGGGAGAAACTGGTTCTTCCTCCCCAGCTCACACAGCCCCAGGGAGGGCACCAAACTTTGGGCAGCCACCCCACTTTGCCCAAAAAACCTGGAAACAGCCCCAAAACAGCACGTGCTGGACACTGCCAGCCGCCCTGGGAGAGGGGTGGAGGCACTGAGACCTGATCCTGATCCAGATCCCAATCCAGGGCTGAGCACCAGGCAGGGAAGGACACTGGGGTTCCAGAGGGGGGATCCAGGAACAGGGTGAGGGACACCAAGGGGACAGGGCTGACCCTGCGGGGCTGTGCAGTGGAACAGCGTCCCCCCCGCACTGCGGCGCTAATTAGAAACCACAGCACTGCAATTACCAGCCCGGGAGCTGCGAATGAAGCGCAGAGCTCCGGCCTTTAATGTTCTCCTCGCCGGTGCCAGGCACAGGCTCACACCTCTCTTTTCCAATTATTTCTGCTGGATTTGAGGGGGGGGGGAGAGAAGGAAAACCCAATTACCCCCCGTAGCGCCCAGGGAAGCCAGAGGGAAGGCAGGAGATGCCGGGTTTGCTCCCACCCAGCTCCAGGATGGCCAGCCCGGATGGTGCCACCGCAATGGGGATGGCAGGAGGAAAAGGATGGAGCTCATCACCCAAACAGCACCAGAGCACGGTGACGGAGGAGGGAAGAAAGCAGCTTCTCCATAGGATCCCACCGAGCTGTTTGGGAATGGCAGGGGGATCACAGCGAGTCAAACCCGGTGTGGCTGCCACTCCTTCCCCTCGCAGCACCGAGCTCTGAGGGGCACAGATGGAGGGAAAAACCCACGGGCACCCCAGGTTAAGGGTTCCTCGGGGTGCTGGGCACAGATGGAAGGAAAAAATCCCACTCCAGGGTGGGGGTTCTCTGGGTGCTGGGCACAGATGGAGGGAAAAATCCCACAGGCAGCTCAGAGTGGGGGTTCTCTGGGTGCTGGTGCCCCTCTCCTCTCAAACTGGGCAGGGATCAGCACTCCTGCTGCCAGCACGGAGCACAGCACCAGGCCAGGCTCCTTCCCTCAAGCAGGATGGTTTCCAGCATCAGTGAGTGTGAAACCAGAATGGTTTCTGGATTTATACTCAACCCCATCCATCCCTGCCTTCTCCCAGTGCTCCTGAGCCCCTGCTGAACCAGAGCGGAAGGAGCTGGTGGCTGTGGGAGCAAAGCCCTCCCAATTTTGTGGTTTGCAGCCAGCCTGGCTTAACTTCGCACAGGACTTTAACCTCAGTCCTGATGAGCCCCTGAACCCCCTGTGCCTGCCCTGGGGCTGCATTTCTGGCAGGACAACCCCTGCAGCTCCTGGTGACACCACACTGCTGCCTGATCAGAGCTCCCTAGAGCAGAGGCCAGACAGGATTCAGAGAATAAAATGGGGATTTATTGCAGAGCCTTCAATAGGGACACCTCGGGCACTCAGAGCCTCTCCGGGAGAGGCCACACCCAAGCTGGACCCCGGGGCACCAGTTTGCTGCACTTGGATCCGTTTGGATCCATTCCCAGATCAGGGTTCATTCTCCAGTGACAATTGCAGGGGATGATGGAATTGAGCCCAAGTCTGTCCCCCCTTTGAGAGGCTCCGTTTCCATCTTTGGGGGCCTGGGCCAACGAGGTGTCCTTGAGTGCAGCCTGGAGAGGATTTGTTGTGTCTGAGCAGGATGGGAGAACAGGAGCTCCCAGCCCGTGGGGAGTTTGAGAGTTCCACTAAAGCAGCGCAGGGGCTGAAAAATATAAAAGCTGAATCTTAAGGCATCAACACCAGGATGGGATTACACCTGCAGTGAACGGGGCTGAGATGTCAGCAATCCCAAATTCCCCGTGAAACAACCCCATTGTCATGGAGCTGCTCACCATTAACACAGAAAGGTCTGAGGGGCCCAAAAGCAAAGAGTTTTGTCACAGAGGCAGCAGGATGGCAGAACCCTGGTGATCTGCCAGGCACACGGCTGCTCCAACCCTTCCCAGATTCCTTCCCATAAATCCATGAAAATGGTGTCCAAAAGCTGTGCTCAGAAATCCCAAGGGGAATGAGGAGCAGGAATGGGGCAGAGGTGTGGGTGGTGTGGAGGATGTGAGTGGGTGAGGAGGTGGCTGTCCCTGAGCTGTGGCTGTCCCTGAGGTATAGGTGGATGAGGAGGACATGGCTGTCCCTGAGGTGTGGGTGGGTGAGGATGTGCCTGTCCCTAAGGTGTGGGTGTCCCCGAGGTGTGGGTGGGTGAAGAGGTGGCTGTCCCTGAGGTGTGAGTGAAGAGGACATGGCTGTCCCTGAGCTGTGGGTGGCTGAGGAGGACGTGGATGGGTGTGGAGGAGGTGGCTGTCCCTGAGGTGTGAGTGAAGAGGACATGGCTGTCCCTGAGGTGTGAGTGAAGAGGACATGGCTGTCCCTGAGGTGTGAGTGAAGAGGACATGGCTGTCCCTGAGGTGTGAGTGAAGAGGACATGGCTGTCCCTGAGGTGTGAGTGAAGAGGACATGGCTGTCCCTGAGGTGTGAGTGAAGAGGACATGGCTGTCCCTGAGGTGTGAGTGAAGAGGACATGGCTGTCCCTGAGGTGTGAGTGAAGAGGACATGGCTGTCCCTGAGGTGTGAGTGAAGAGGACATGGCTGTCCCTGAGGTGTGGGTGGCTGTCCCTGAGGTGTGGGTGGCTGTGGAGGACGCAGCTGTCCCCCGGCCCCCTGTCCACTCTGCCCTCAGCCTGGCTCTCCCAGCCCTGGCACGTGTTCCTGTCTTGGCTGGGAGGGATGGCAGCCTCAACAAACACTGCAGCTCCTCTTTCCTGAACGAGAACCTTTGTTTTGTGCCCGTCCAGATTCGCTGGGAAACCAGAAACAGCCTCTGCTGGCCCTGCTGAGCCACGATCCGTGGGGCTGCAGAACAGAGACAGCCACAAAGCTCTCCCGTGACAAATCACCCATTCCAAGCCCAGCAGAAACACCGGGAGCACCCCGGGGATGGCAGCAGGGACATCCCACAGGAGGGGCAGCATTTCTCCAGCATTGCTGGCCAGCAGCTGCTCTTCCAGCTGAAATCCCACTTCCCTGGCTGAGCACGGGGAGGAGAAGGAGACTTCTGCTCCTCGCCGCAAGCTGGCTGCAGGTCAGAGGGACATCGCTGCTTGGGCTGGTAATGATGTCCCTCTGGCACAGGCCAGCTGCGAGGCAAAGGCCTCTGCCTGCTAATTACAGGTCATTATATTGCAATTAATCAGCACATTCCAGCTCGGGACACAACGCTCTGCTCACTCAGCTTTGCCTTCACATCCTTCACCCACACAGCCATGGCACGGAGGGGAATGGGATACAGGTGGGCTCCAGAAAACCTCTTCCCTCCCCTTCCTTCTTTCCTGGGCTCCAGAAAACCTCTTCCCTCCCCTTCCTTCTTCCCTGGGCTCCAGAAAACCTCTTCCCTCCCTTTCCTCTTCCTGGGGCTCCAGAAAACCTCTTCCCTCCCCTTCCTTCTTTCCTGGGCTCCAGAAAACCTCTTCCCTCCCCTTCCTTCTTTCCTGGGCTCCAGAAAACCTCTTCCCTCCCCTTCCTTCTTCCCTGGGCTCCAGAAAACCTCTTCCCTCCCTTTCCTCTTCCTGGGGCTCCAGAAAGCCCCTTCCCTCCCCTTCCTTCTTTCCTGGGCTCCAGAAAACCTCTTCCCTCCCCTTCCTTCTTCCCTGGGCTCCAGAAAACCTCTTCCCTCCCTTTCCTCTTCCCGGGGCTCCAGAAAGCCCCTTCCCTCCCCTTCCTTCTTTCCTGGGCTCCAGAAAACCTCTTCCCTCCCCTTCCTTCTTCCCTGGGCTCCAGAAAACCTCTTCCCTCCCCTTTCCTCTTCCCTGGGCTCCAGAAAACCTCTTCCCTCCCTTTCCTTCTTCCCTGGGCTCCAGAAAACCTCTTCCCTCCCTTTCCTTCTTCCCTGGGCTCTGGAAAACCCCACAGCCTCAGGCAGCCATGACGGCCACTCCTTCATGGGACAGGGACCTCCGGACCAGGGAAAAAGTGGAATCAGAGTGTGGCTGGGGTTGGAAGACCTTAAAACCCATCCAGTTCCATGGGCAGGGACACCTCCCACTGTCCCAGGGTGCTCCAGCCTGGCCTTGGACACTTCCAGGGATTCAGGGACAGCCACGGCTTCCCTGGCCAGCCTGGGCCTCCTCACCCTCCCAGGGAAAAATTCCTTCCAAAGAATTTCTTCCTAAGAAATTATAAATGTCTCTCCAGCTGGGAAGTGCTCCCTCCATCTCAACCCCTCCCCTGTCTCAGAGAGCAGCACTTAAACCACAAGATCCTCGGGACAGGCCAAGCCCTGCTGGGTGTTTCAAGTCCCCCACACAGATGTGTTTGTCACACCAGACCTTGGTGTACCCCACACCACTGAGCTGAGCAGGGACTCCTGGGTTGCCAAGTTCTGATGGGGAAAGCACAACTGACACCATGAACTTGCCCACTGCTAAAAACACAGAAAATCTTGGAAAACAACCACAAAAATCACCCTTTTTTTCATTTTCTGCAGATGTGCACCCAGCTCCCACTGCACAGAGCAGCCTCAACCCCCCTCTCTAGTTGATATCCCTTCAAGAAAGGCGAAACAGCAAAACCACGTTGAAAAACCGATTATGAAAACCTTCAGCAAGGCTGCTGAGTTTCTCCTGGGTTGTGATCTACTGTCCCCACCTCCTCCTGCTGCCGCCCTCTCCCGAGCCCTGCCCAAATCCCCTGGTGAGTGCTGGCAGCCCCCGGCCAGCGTGACCGTGACCGCTCATCCCAAAGGGCTCTGGGCAGGGATAACGAGTCCAGAGGAGCCACGAGTCCTTCCCTCAGCAGCTCAGCCTCACGTCAGCCCAGCAGAATTCACTCAATCCCTTTGCAATGCTCCTCTTGGTTTCATTCTTTCCCCCCACCCCTCGCCCCCAAAAAGGACTTTCCGTCCCCCAGCAAACGTTGGCCCCGCCACTGCCTCTGCGCTGATTATAAGGGGGAGGGAAGAAAAAAAAATTAAAAAAAAATACAATAATGGTCCTTTCTTTCTTTCTTCCTCCTTGAGGAAGGCAGGACCCTGGCAAATGGTTTTGCCCCTGGGCTGAGCCATGGCCAGTTCCACCCCCTGCGTGAGGGAGTTAATGGAATAACGCAGCAGAAGGTGCCTCCCGCCTCCCGCTCCAGGACTCCGGCTGACTCCAGGACGGCTAATCCCATTACAAGAAAATAACGTGGATAATTCAAGCTAATGAAATCGTTACAAGAATGTGGACAGCCAGGGGTGGACATTCAGAGCCAATTTAACACTCCTTGGTGTTGTTATCCCCGGCACAGGAAATATCTGAAAGGAGGAAGGGAAAGGGAAGGAGGGAGGGAAAAAAGCCTTCCTCTCTTGTGAGCTGAAATCCTGTTAGAGAGTTCAGGAATTAATCTGGCACCTATCTCCCCTATTACCATTATCACCATCCTCATCATCAATAATGGCTCCTCGGTCACCTCTGAGAATCAGCAAATGAAGGCGCGGGAAGAACAAGGTGGGAGGGAAATCTCTGGATTCCAGAGCCAATTCCAACCGTGGCTCCCTCCAGCTCCTGTGGGGCCGTGGGTGGAGGGATGTGGCAGCAGAGCCGGTGTCCCAGTGTCCCCCCAGCCCACGGATGACGTGACCAAGGAAGCAAAGCTGATCCTGCCTTCCCTGTGCTGGATAATCAAAGCACCCACAGAATCTGGGTGAAAGTCAGCAGGACACGGGACAGCCACGTCTGCTCCTTGTTCTTTGCTAGAGAGAGCATCAGCTTTGTCTGGAGCCCCTGGATTTGCTGCTGGAGCACAATGTGGTTTGGCTTTATGGGATTCCTCCTTCTCTGTGCCAGCCTTGTGCTGCTGGGGAAAGCCACTGCCACCCGCTCCAAGCCATGGATCCCTTCCCAGCCCAGGTTTCTGGGAAGAGCTGTCCATGCTGCTAGAGCTCCCAAACCAGGCTCCCCTCACTGCAGGGTCTCCCTGCTGCACCCTCCACACTCCCTGGAATGACAGAGCTGCTGGATAATCAAAGCACCCACAAAATCCGTGTGAAAACCAGTGGGACATGGGACAGCCACATCTGCGTCTCGTTCTTTACTACAGGGAGCATCAGTTTTGTCTGGAGCCCCTGGATTTGCTGCTGCAGCACAATGGGGTTTGGCTTTATGGGATTCCTCTTTTCCCTGCCAACCTTGTGCTGCCGCCTACTCCCAGCTCGGCTGCTCCAAGCTGTGGATCCCTTGCCCAGCCCAAATTTTTGGGGAAGACCCATCCTTGCTGCCAGAGCCTCCTGGGGCAGGTCCAAACCAGGCTCCCCTCACTGCAGCGTCTCCCTGCTGCACCCTCTATGCTCCCTGGAATAGCAGAGCTGCTGGATAATCAAAGCACCCCCAAAACTCCATGGGAAAACCAGTGGGACACAGGACAGCCACGTCTGTGCCTTGTTCTTCGCTACAGGGAGCATCAGCTTTGCCAGCTCCCTCTGCTCTTCACCCAGGAGCTTTGGCTTTGTCTGGAGCCCCTGGATCTGCTGCCACAGCACAAGGAGGTTTGGCTTTATGGGATTTCTCCTTTTCCCTGCCAGCCTTGTGCTGCTGCCTGCTCTCAGTCATGGATCCCTTCCCAGCCCAGGTTTCTGGGAAGACCCATCCTTGCTGCCAGAGCTCCCAAACCAGGCTCCCCTCACTGCAGCGTCTCCCCCACGCTCCCTGGGATAACAGAGCTGCTGTTCCCAGCTCCACCAGACAGAGAAAGTCCATGAGATCCCCTAGGAACCCATCCTGGGGCAGCTGGTCCAGCTTTGGGATTGCCCTCACCCCTCCCAGCGCCCATGGAAAACTCCAAGTTTAGTTCTTCCCGGATTTATCAAATTTTAGCACAGATCTTCCAAGATTATTTCGGTGCCCAACACCACAAGGCCCAGGGACTGCATGGACATGGATGTGCTTTTTCCAAGGAGCTGGGAATTTACCCAAAATTCCCATTTTTAGTGGGCGCTGGCAGCATCCTCCCTCGGAGCCAGTGGCAAAGCAGGACCAGGGACACATCAGGAGGCAGCCAGGGGCTCTCCCCTCTCCTCAGGATGCCGGATCGGGAGGCAGCGGCTGCTTCCCCTCGCTTAACCGGCGCGTTTAAAACCACGGCCAAACATTTTATCCCTCCTCGATTTATTTTCCTTAACAGTTGCTTATGAGGGACCTTATCAAAAGCGTTCTGAAATTCCAAGTAAATTAGTCATTAGGCAGGTTTTCAGAGCAGTAATTAGGCCACTCCGTGCCCCTGATGTATTATTTACCTGAGAAGATCTGCATAATTAGGGCTCTTCTTTATAACTGGTATTACACACACTAAATTCTCCTCCAGTCTATCGTGTAATTACGCAATTAGGCCGCATGCTAAACAGAAACCAATCCTGAAAACCAAGCAGAAAGGAAAAAAAAAAAAAACAAACCACCAACCCCACAACAGTAATTATTATTTTTTTAAATCCCCCATCAGCAGCACAGCAGCGAGTCTTAAAATTTTAATATCCTTCCACTTAAGTCATTTCTAACCAGGTGCTGCAAGCAGGTTCGGTTTCTTAATTTTGCCGCGTTTAATCCGACTTTGGGAGGTTTTAATGTCGGGAGGGATTGGTTTTAAAGGCTGGGAAAAGGGGTTTTTCCTTTCCTGGGAATTGCTGTGCTGGTGGGAGCAGCACAAGTTTTTTGGTTGTGTTTTTGGGGTTTTTTTGTCATTTTTTTTGGTTGTGTTTTTGTTGGGTTTTTTTTTTTGGTTTGGTTTTGTTTTGGGGGTTTTTTTTGGTTTTTTTGGGTTTTTTCCTTTCTTTTTTCTTTCCCCAGTAGTCTGTCCGGCTGTGAGTTAGGACAGAGGGGTTTTTTTTCCTCTCACTGGGATTGCAGGTTTTTTGGGGGTTTTTTCCCCTCTTTTTGGACTGTTCAGCTTGGGTTTTTCCCATCTGGACAGTCAGCCCATCCCCGGGGGAGACAGTGACGGGACCCTGCCAGGAGCTGCCGGACCCCCAAACCCTCGGGAGGAGCTGAACCAGAGAAAGGAGAGACTCTAAAATCCCCCATCTTGCCCCACAGCACTGAAGGTTTACTGTCTAATATTATTAATTTTATTTTTCCTTGTGCCTGCGTGCACCTGGCTTCTTAAACAAACAGGTTTTTTTCACTTCCCTCCAAGAAGATTCCTTTGGATTTTTGGCCCGGAGGGAAGGGGCTGAAATTCTGCCTTTTAGAGGAGACACCTTTTCAGGAATCTCCTCCCAAATTTGCCTCAAACCAGGACACCATCACAGCCATTCCGCCCTCCAGAGCTGCTCCCACACTGGGATTTTAGCGTGGAAGACGGGAAGGTGGGGGACGAGTGCCCTGGAGCCCCTGCAGCTCCAGGATGTGCAGAGCCCTCCCCAGCAGCCTCAGAGGCCTCTGGGATGGTGGGATGGACGTGGTCAGCTCCCTCTTTATTCCCATCTTTCCTCTGCTCCTGATGCCTGATGGTTTTTTGTCTTTTCTTTTTATCCCCTTTTTATCCATTTTTATCCCCTTTCCCTTTCCCTGTCCCCTTCACAAACACTCCCTGTCCCTCAGCCCTACACGTGGAGAACCCTTGGGGGCTGAGATTGAGCTCAGCTTGGGGCTTCTCTGAGGGGAGCAGACGGAACATCCCGAGTGTCTCCAAAGCAGAGGCTCCAGCCTTGCCCGGAGCCTCCTCTCTGCAACAGGTTTGTTCAGCTGGGCTGGAGTCTCCCTTGGGGGGGTCATTAGAATGGGGGACAGTTCCCTCATTTGTTCAGTTCCTGATTGGGGATTTGAGGTCGATCTGCTCATTGCTGAGCTCCATCCAATTGGATCCGCGTTGGACCCGGGGGTGCTGCTCGGCTGTTCCCACCTGGGCCGAGTTGTGCACCTAAAATCCCATAAAAACCAAGGGAATGCCCTTTCCCCTATAATTCTGGGGCTGCCTCAGATTTTTCCCAGCCCTTAAGGCATCAGTGGGACTGCAGAGCCACATCCCGGGGTGTCCCCTCCTCCCATAGGGCATTGCACAGCTCCTGCTTTGTTTCCTGGTCCTCACTGATGGAAAATCCTGGACTACTGAAGTGGGAAGTGTTTTTTAATCCACTTCTTGCCCTAAACCTATTATAGAGTCAGTGACACCAAGGAAAAGCACCCAGGACTCGCTGACACCTCCCGGAGAAGCCGCCTGCCCATTATCCACATTTATCTCTGTGCTTTCAAGACAACCTGAGTCACTGTGTGGTTAAAGCAGGAATTTCCTCCTGGAATTTTACACCTAAATGCTCACAATTCCCAGCTCCCAAGGCACAGGGGAAAGGCAGAGCAGGCACAGGGAACACCCCGAGCTTTAGGAAGCCCCAGGTTTAAGCAGCACCGCTGAACTTGAACACTGACAAGAGTCTGGGAGTTGAAAGCCATCCCAAAAGAGGCTGAGCTGTGATTTAGAGGATGTAAAGATAACTGGTGGACGTGTGATGGATCCCAAACCTGGATGGAGGGGGAAAATGACACTTTTTCAACAATATTATTCAGGTTTTGTTGCTGCTTCTCATCTCTTGGGCCATCTTACAGAGCTCTGAGCTGGTTGTGGCCACATTTTCATCCCCTGTGCTGCCACGGGCCAGCCCTGCCTCTCTCAAACTCCCTGATTTCACCTAACCAACAATTTTCTTCTTAATCCTACTGTAACTACAATAAAATGTTTTAATTTTTTTTTTTTTTTGCTGGGGGAGACGAAAGACATTTGAGTCTGGTGGAGAAGGGAGCAGCTCTATCAGGACGACTGAGAGGGGACATCTCCCCCCACGTCACCAGGAGCAGACCACCCTCCCCTGGCAGCTGCCACTCTCAAATTCCCTGATTTCACCTAGCCAACAGTTTTCTTCTTAATCCTACTGTCATCACAATAAAATTTTTTAGTTTTTTTATTTGTGCTGGGGGAGACAAAAGACATTTGAGTCTGGTGAAGAAAGGACCAGCTCCATCAGGACAACTGAGAGGGGACATTTTCACATTTTCCCCCACATCACCTGTCTGGAGCACACCAGGAGCTGACCACGCACCCCTGGCAGCAGCCACTCTCAAATTCACCTATCCAACGGTTTTCTTCTTAATCCTACTGTAATCACAATAAAATTTTTAATTTTTTTTTTTCCTGTGGGAGACAAAAGACATTAGAGTCTGGTGGAGAAAGGACCAGCTCCATCAGGACAACTGAGAGGGGACATCTCCCCCCACATCACCTGGAGCACACCAGGAGCAGACCATGTACCCCTGGCACCAGCCACCCTCAAATTCCCTGATTTCACCCATCCAACAGTCTCCTTCTTAATCCTACTGTAATCACTAATTTTTATTTCTTTTTTTTTGCTGGGGAAGACAAAACACATTTGAGTGTGGTGGAGAAAGGAACAGCTCCATCAGGACATCTGAGAGGGGACATCTCTGCCCATGTCACCCCTGGCAGCCGCCCCGAGGTGCACAAACGCCACCAGCCATGACCCCTGTATCCCAAACCTCAGGAAATCTCAATCCCTGCCCAATCCCTCCAACAAGAGCCCCCAAATCCCTGCTCAGAGCTCACACTCCTAAGCCCCGATTCTCCCAGCACGCAGCACCTTGCAGGACCAGGGCTTAGGAGGCACCGAGTCGCTGCCCTAATCCCCGCAGGGTCAGGGTTTCAAAGGAACCCGCAGCTGAGATTTGGGGATTTATCTCTCTCCTGGGCTCTTTTGAAAAAATCCCGATCGGAGCGCAGCAGCTCTGGTCAAAAAAATGAGGTGTGCTAAAAATAATGCTCGCAGGAGGGTCTGGTGCAAATCTCCGCTCCTGGAGGGTTCTTATGAGGCAGCTGCTGCCAGAGACAAGAGGAAATTTGTCCAACCAGCAAAGCAGGAAACACAGAAAGAACCCAAAGGTGCACCCAGGGCATGCTTTGGAGAAGGCAGCCTCACTGGTAAGATACCAGCTGCATCAACAATCAAAAAAAAATAAATATAAATATATCTCATATTTAAATGTAGAACCTCCTGCGCCGAGGTGGAGAATAAATATAGAAGCCATGAGGTATTTATAGGCACGCAGCTATTTTAACACGGCTCTGCTTTAAAGAGAATCCTTATTTAAGCCTTGTCCCTGTAAAGCTGCTGCGGGATGACTTAGAGGAATAACCTGATTAATTATTTTCATCAGGAGAGCAGAGAAATGCAGGCGGCTGCAGTGGGGAGGTGGGAGCTGCTGGGGTGACTCAAAAACACCCCAGAGGCTGCTGGGCCTGTCCCTGAGAGCCTGGGGTGGCCATGGTGACACCTGCCCGGGGTCACAACAGGCAACGCATCACAAGCAGAGATGCCTCAAGATTCAGCTTTTCTATTTTTCAG
>VYZT01022833.1:0-29061 GCA_013400735.1 Pomatostomus ruficeps
TTAGCATTTCAACACACTCTCCCATGGCTGGGGTGGAGCAGTTCGCCTCCATTGTGAGCTGCTTTTAATTGTGGAGCAAGAATGGACAGCTCTATGATTGCATTTTGGAAACTGGTGGCTGTTCAGTTGTTAGAGGCAAGCTCAAGTTTCTTTGTTTGTTTGTTTATTTGTTCCTGTGCTTGCGCTTCTGCTATGTCAACTCATGGAAATTGCTTAGGGACAGATTTAAATCAAAACAGACAGTTTCCATTTTTGCTCTGTAACTAGTAAGGTTTGTTTAAGAGGCACTGCTGCTGGAACATAAGGCACGTCTGGAATGTTTGTTTACTTGCTGTTCCGAGCATGTGCCCTTTTGTTAGAAGACACGGCTTTCCATGCTGCAAATCTTCAGTGCCATTGACTGAGCCTTTTTAAATAATTAAAACAATAGGGGATTGAGATGGGTTATTCTATATTTTTAAAATAAAGATGGGTGCATACTATTTAATGCCACAGCTTCAAATATTAACCTTGTGCCTTACTGGTCTCTTAAAGATCTCCACAAATTATAAAAGCACACGGATGTAAATGATTCCTAGGATTAGGCCTCAGCAACTTGAAAATGTTTGTATTTCTTCTGTGCTGGGTGTATTTTGCTTACCTAAGGAGACAAGTCCTTTCTGGTTAATCCTACCCAGCTCTGTGACTTGCCCATCCCATGGGGATTTGGTGCATGGAGGTTATTTGTTCTATTAATCAGGAGGTTCCTAAATTCTAATCCTTGGTAAAGCACTGGATTCCCATCTGACCTTGGCAAGTCACTTGACCTCCTTTTGCCTCAGTCAATCCAGCTGGAAAATTGGGTAAAAAGCAGGACTTTACTGGAAAATAGATGCTGCATCTGAGATGAGATTCCTTTTGCAAATAATAAAGCAACCAGAGCAAAACTAAAAAAGGAACTTCTGCAAAAGGCAACTTTCTGGGCTTTACTAATCTTTGTTACATTTTAAATTTGGTAGGAGATTCATCAAAATGCTTTGTTTGACATAAGAATGTGTGCTGGTAGTTGAATGGCTGATGCAAGGGGTTTTGTTTAACTCAAAAGACCACATAGCTTTCTTCATTTAGCAATTTACATTGGCTTCTTCTTGATGTAGGAGGAATGAGGTAATGAAGGGACTAGACATGGATATCATATCTAACTGAGACAATAACATGCCACAGGCCAGATTCTCTGTCCTACTCTGCTCTGCTTCACGGTTCCTATGGGGGAAAGTTAGAGAGAAGTAGCAGCCAGTGCTTGTCTCCTATTTGGGGTGGCAAAAAATGCTTTTTTCTGAAATGTTCACCCTGGGATCAAAAGGAAAATGTATGCTCCTAAATTCTTCTGCCCTTGTATTGTTCATTTTTTACACTGAATGAGTACTAATCAGTATACTAATGATGTAATTAGTGATATCTACACAAATACATCATATTTCACTGGGGAGTAGAGGTTCAAATGCCCTAAGGGAATTTTATGTAGAAAACCAAATTTGGCTCAATACAAGAGCTTTTACATGAAAGTACAACAGGCAACAGAGACTAACATGATGGTATGACTGGAAATGACATCCCATAGATATAATAGATAAGTACCAAGTCATGATGATCATCTGTTCCTATATATACTTAATACATTGCAAGAAATTTACTTGTTTATTTTTCCGCATTATGACATTTACTATGCTTTTGTTTACTTTTACAAAATCGTCGAGCACTATACACCTCTGCATGATTTCATGGAGCTCAAGCTTACTATCAGCAATATTTTTAAGTCCTGATACTTATTTAAATGACTAAATAGGAGTTAAAACTTGCATGTAGGATGTTAAGTTCTGGAGAAGAGGGGGATTTATATCATTAGAATAATTTAAATTTGAAACAGGAAGTGAAACTCAAATGATGGAAGATCACCTAAAATGAAATTAGAATGAAAAGGCAGCAGACTTTGAAAAGCAGAGCTACCACATTTCACAAAAGTAACTGAGCAGGAATTAATTCTCTTAGATAAAAGAAGAAAACAGTAACTAAAAGAAATCAAATTTTCTTGTGCTTTTTGGTGTTTTGTTTTCTCTTCTCTAGTTCTTCTATTAGTCTTTTATTCTTAGCAGCAAAGGCTCATATTTCTTCTTACTAAGTCTCTTTGACAATAAGTTGGCAACTTCCTTTCAAAAATACTCTGGTGATGTTTCAGGACGGCCTCACCCTTAGGGAGATAAGGGGCATGGTAGGAGTCTTTGTTTCTTATAATGTAAAATATAGAGAGCTATTTTTCCTTTGTTTCCATAAGCAAGAATTTATATTTATTGCACTGCACACAATGCTCAAAATACATTGTGGTTGAGTTCAGATTACTTTTCCATGTGGCAGGTAACCTTTAACTGGAAAATGGGTGGTATGATATGGCTTTGAATGGCATCTCCTATATCATCTTCCCATAAAGCCCCACTGAATAAGTACCAAATAAAGAATATTTCTATCACCTGTCAGCCAATGCATGAAGGCACTAAAGTAGTTAAAATTCAGCTAGATATTTTAGAAAGAAGTGTTTCAAAGACTTGGGCTTTCTGAAGAAAAACGGAATTTTTCTAATGGAAAATTCCAAAAGTATAACACTCACCTCAAAACAAGAAAAAATCAAAATTAATTTATTACAAATCTATGACTACTGTCATTAATATTTTCTTATTAAACAAAATATTTTCACTTTTTAAAATAGTAGATTTCAACATATCAGAGTGCAATGATTCATTAAAAGCTTTCCTAACAAACCTGTTAACTGCATCATAAATGGTTCTTTGACAAAGTATGAGCTGCATCTGCTGTCTAGTTAAGCTATATAGCATATAATACAGTGCTAGGCACCCTACAAGAGCAAAGACAGGAATGATGTCTGCTTTACTGAAGAATTTGCATTCTGAAAAGAGAGAATGTAACAGGGAGAGGAACAGATGTGCCGTTGTTCCTTTCCCTGTTCCTTCTGATCCCTGCCCAGACCAGTCTCCTCTGTTCAAGTCTACATCTCCATCCAGCATTTACCCCTGCAAGTCCTAAATCCACTTGTGAGTCATTTCAGCTTCGTTCAGACCTTCCACCTCTGGGTAACTGATGTGCAGAGAAGTGCTGCCATGTCACTGCAAGGTGCCTCAGCAAAGGCTGACTCACATGCATGGGTCCTGGTGTTCTGGTCCTGGATCAGTTATACAGACAGACTGTACAGACAGAAGTCAAGCTTTTTGACATCACCCTCTTTTTGTTCTGTCTCTTGCCTTCTGGCTCTAGTGCGCTGCTGGTGGCTCTTACACGTTAGCCAGAGTTTGTCTGATACTAGTCACAGAGTATACTTTCCCAGGGTATTCCTGAGCCATATGTTTGCATGTGTTTAACAATATTTCCCTTCTTTCTACTGACATCCATTATTTATTTTATCATGTTCCTCTTCTTTGCTGAAGCTACTATATTAAGAAGGGGAGGGGAATGTGTAAGCAAGAAGCATCTTACACAAAATAACCATGGATGGTTATTCTTTCCATGTGTTATGTGATAGCTGGGAAATATTTTACATTTGTCAACAAAATCCCAAGCCTCAGTCCCTCATTTTTCATTGGCGCTGAATTATTGAGGGGTGTAGTTACATCACACTTCCTTGACTATTATTTCCTTCAGAATTTATTTGAAGGTTTAGGTAGTTGCTACTGATATTGTGTTCTGGCAAACAAAATGAAAACTGGTGCAAGTTATTGTATTTAACCTGTACAGTGTCTTTAAGTGAGAGCTGATGGTGTTTGACCCTATCTGGGTTAGGCTCTGAGGAATTAACCAAGAAGTGAACTCTGATATTCAGCTTTCCTGGAGGGAAATATTTTATGCTTTCTCCTGGACACACAGAGAAAAGAGTAACATGCTAGCTATGTCATGTTATACAGAAAAATGTATATTTTCTCTAATTGATGCAACAGTTATTTCAGGTTTTTATTTTATCAGTAATGAAATAATTTATACTTGACTATGTACCTATATAAAAACATATTTGCATGTATTTTTTTACCTATCAGGCAGAATTCTCTTTAAATAGTCAGTAAATCACACCATTTTCTTTTTTTCTCCTTTTTCTTGATCAAGCAAATAGTATATTGGTGCAGGGAAAATCTTACTGTCTGCTTAAGTTAGAACTCTTCCTTGTACCTCTTTTACCGTCTTAAAGAATTGATGGATTTTGGGATCTTGTCCTGTCTCCTTTCCTTTTCTGGTATATTTCTATTTAAAGTCTCACTGTCAGAAAAAAGGCCTGTATTTAGTGGCTGTGGCTCTAGAAGTTTCATCTTCTGTGAAAAAGATGAAGGCTTCATATAAGAAACAAGCAGATAATAGCTACCTCACACCGGTTGTCTGTAAGCCCTTATTCTTAGGACCTAAAACAGTACTGGACGTGGACTAGCCATGGGATCAAGCCTTTATGCAAAGATTTTTCAAGATTCCCTAGAGGAAGATGTGAATAATGTTCAAAGCAAAAGAATCACTCTGTTATTATTTTTATTAGGTGTTATTATTTTTGTTAGGATTATTGTTAGCATTCATATCTCACCTTTCTTTAAAATCACCTCCATTGTACCAGAAGAGAGGAAGAAAGAATAGTGCCCTTTTCATACAGCTCCCCAAACATGTTTTGGGACAAGCTGTAGTACAGAGGCAACATCATGTGAGTATTAGCATGATTAGGCTGCCATGTCTGAGATCCCGTGTCATTCCCAGTACTTTGGAGCCTATATATTCCTGGCAGCTGCCCTGTGAAGGAAGTAGTTTGTGTGTTGATGGATACCATGCAAATTGTTCTGTCTGAAGGAGCTCTTGCACAATCAACCTATTTGAGAGAAGAAAAAAATAGATTCCCTCTGTCTGTGTAGTGCTATCACTCAAACCACACCTAAATATCAGTAGGAGACTGAAAGTTTGGGGAATTGTTGGTTTTGGCTAGCAATTATTATGCAGCATACAGCCAGATCCTGAGCTCAGTGGCATGAGGATAAAACTAAAACTCAGCTGAAATGGCTTAAATACTCCAGGTTTACATCAGAGGTGTAGTTAGTATGACCTAACAGCACAAATGACCATCTAAGACAGAGAAAAGCACTCTAAAATTATTTGTGTTTGTGAAATTTTGAGGAGTATTTTCTGCTTTACATTTCTTTACAACTATTTAAAGAAAGCTACCACCGTTGTCAAAGCAAATTAACTTGTTCTTTGAAAATCAATCTTGCTTTTTTTAGGTGTATACGGTATATTCTTACACATTTTTTTTGCCAGTGATGGTTTGACATGTTTTTATCTCCATGAACAACAAAGCCATATATAATTCCATGCAATTGTCTTTTAAGATATGAAGGGGGAAAAAACCATAATTTACAACACAAATATATTAGGTTTTTATATAAAACACATCACATGTATTGATCAAAATGACTTTCTTTACAATATTTGATGCTCAAAAGAGAACTAATTGTATTACATATTATAAGTGCATATTATCCCGTTCAAGCTGTGCCAAACAGGAAAACTGACAAGAAAGCATCTACATTAGAGTCACACACCTCCAAGTTGCAATCAGATAACAGTCTCTTTATACTGAAGTGATATTATTCTAAAGGACCTTTTCAGATACCTGCTAACAGAAGCTAGGAATATCTTTATTTATCTTTATGTAGATTAGAAACGCCTTCCACATATATCTTGCATTTGTGTTTCTTAGTTTCCAGATATATTTGTTAAGGATGCACAGTCTTTCAACATAATGAAACTGTTACTCATATAATTCAAAAACCTAAAGTAAGACAGTTAACCTAAAGCACATCCGTACATACTTAGTACAGGATGAAAACAAAATTGCCATGAATACATACACAGCGTATATATTCTATAATATATCTCTTCCTAATCAGTTGTTCACTTTATAAAACAATGTAAGAGAAATGGCAATGCTGTCATTTGTGTATTCTCCCTCAGTTCTCTAATGGAAAGCCTTTTTTTTTTCCTTGCCAACTCATTCCTGACAATGTTAATGATTCACTATAAAGCAGCTTCTGTGCTATGATTTGTGACATTCAGGCTGGTTAGATGGGAGGACTAGGCAGGTTTCTGGGGAGTGTTTTGGATGCAGAAATGCCTTGAAGATAGCACTTTATTATATTTAGGACAAGTATGACATCCCACTTCAAGGAATAAGCCCCTCTACATATTGAGAAGGGATTTCTATGGTTTAAGTGGGGAGGAGAAGGTTAGTTTAAAAGAATGCCTCTGTGTTTTTTGAGACGACATAAAGATAGGAGGTAGAGAAATGGAGGCAGGAGGCAGAAGGATTATGGATAATGGAAGAATTTTGCCTGAGGGTATGTGCCTGCTTTGCCTATTCCTGTATAACTAGAATATTTATAATTCAAATACTTATCTTTAATAATTAAAAATGAAGGAATATTAAAGACAAAAGGTAGAGAATATTATGTACACATATGTAGGCATCATGCATTAAATCCCTACACTTGCAAAATATAGCAAGAAGTAGATTCAAAGGAGGTTAAAAAAGTGAGTATTTTAAAATGTCTCAAAAAAAGAATTTCTAATTCACTCCAGTTCTGCCAGAAGTGATACCCCTTACTTCTTATTTCTACACATAACGAGTCATGGAGAGAGCTACTAAAAATATACTGCGTGGTGGCTTGACATCAGCACATCAACAATTAAAAAGTGGATACAAATATTTCAGATTTTCACAACCTTAAAAGTTTTTCTCATGATTTATGAAAACATCAGTTTTGCCAGGGCAATTGCATTTTTCTTTTACAGGACACTTAGTTACATAGCTTAAGTAAACTGCTAGTTGCAACAGAATGTAATATTCTACCACATTCAGTAGCACCCTCTGATCTGCTTTCTACAGACAGCAAAGAAACAAAGAAAAACAGCCATTGCTGTGGATAGAGAAGAGTGTTTGAAAAGAGAAGGAGACCTCAAATATGCCCTTAGGTATTATAAAGCTGTCAATTACAAGCAGAAAAACAATACAAAGGCTGCAACAAATAATTTATAAAGCAAAAATTATGCAAAAAATAATAACAGAAATTAATCCATTATCTTTGAATAATTTGGAAGATGCCATTTCAAATACTATAAACTAGCACAACAAAATCAAAAAGGTTATGGTTGAATATCATTCACAAACAGAAATATTATACACCTAAATATGAGTAAATCAAAGATTCAAGGCAAATTACTCACTAAGGGTAAAGTAGTTCAATTTTGAAGTAGCTTGCCTTTATGAAATTGAATTTATGGATGATAGGTTAAACTAATGCTTGAAAATCAGAGGTGTTAATATTTACACCTTTGCTCATTACAGCAAGGAAAAGACTAATGAATTAGACATCCAAGTGTCTTTACTCTTCCATCAAACAAGATAATCCATGGCTGAACATTATACAACCTGACAATAATAATAATTATATACATATATGAAATAATATTATATAAAATGTAGGTTTTTAAATGGATGCTAAAACACCTAATGACAAGTTTAATATGTTTATGCTGATACCAAGTTACAACTATTGAATGTTAATGAAATCATTATTCCTAATGAAGGAAGCATTCATAATCTAAACATATATTGGAAAAAGTAGTGAAATGCTATTGCTAAAATATAAGTGCATTCTCTATAATCTACTTCATCAAACCCTGCAGATTTAGACCAACCAAGTTATTTACTTGGGGCTTTTGAGAGATGCCTGAAATATTATAGATCAAATAAACATGTATAACGATCACTGGTTTTAAAGGATGAATGTCCAAGCAAGAATTTCCATGTTTGGGGGGGTTGGTTGGTTTGGTTTGATTTTTTTTCTATAAAATATCGGAAGTTTTCTCTTAGGACATGAACCACCACCTATCCCAGTCAATGAAGTAGTCTCAATGACTTTACTCAGTTTTAGGTTTGGCTCACTGGACAGAGAAGCAAGAAAAAAATAATTTATAGCATTTCAGGACTTACAGTGTGAGTCTTAAAACTATCTGGAAAAGGCATGTGTAAGTAATAAGGGAATGCAATGCCACCAGCATTATCTGCTCAAAGCCGAAGTGAGAAAGGCTTTCTGTAGGACTGGGACTTGCTGCGCAACACACAACGCTGGTGAGGGCGATGGCAACCAACCAGTTGCGGGGCAGGCACAAGACAGCGAGTCTGCCAGCCCCATAGTGGTGACCTGAACGTGTCCTGTCCTTACCTTGCATCCACCGTGGCAGAGGCTCAAGGCAAGCACAGGAGAGGTTGTCTTTGTCCACATCCTGTTAACACAGGTTAAAGATGATGAGTAATAGATGGCAAAGATATGTGATGCTTAATTAATTACATTTGACTGCTGTGTTCTTTTTCTCTTTTTTTCTTTCTCTTTTTTTTTTTAATTTCTTTTTGCCATATGCATTTAAAGTTTCTAGTAATTACAACCTTTTATTTTTGGGGAGTGCTTCTGTGAAGAAGATCTGTTGAAAACAATTTTATACTAGTTTATCCAAATGCCGATATTACCTGTTTATGAGCTTGGTATGGAGAGAGTGGTGTGTTTGAAGGTTTATACTTTAAAATAAATTTAATTTCTTCATTTATGCACACCTGCTCATTTGAAAAGCTATTATTACAAATGAAAGGGAAGGATTTTTTTGAAAAATGGATACAGAACAATATAATCAAATAGATCAGAAATGAAAAGCTGTTAGACCTTAGTGTATTTTTCCATCCAAACACAGCCCAGACCCCTTTCCTAAATTTGTATCTGCCTAGTGAATACTTTCACCAGCCTTTCTGCATTTCATGCCATCTACTTCTTCAGCCTAGAGAGATACCACTAGTCCTTCCTCTTTCCAAGTACTTTTGCAATCATGACTTCTTCTAAGGAATTGTCACTGTCAAGCTTCACCCTCATGGCTTCTCCAACACGCACCTACAAAAGCAAGAAAAGAGAATGAAAAGAAAAAATATATTAGTGAAAAAATGGGATTTGGTGTCTTGAAGTAAAAAGAAGGTTAAGTCCAAACAAACCCACTCTTCCCAATATACAAACCTGCCTGGGATAGCTTCTCCTTCTTTCTTTTTTTTTTTTTAATTAGCCAAAATATTAAGGAATTAATGAGAGTAAAATGGAAAACAGCAGAAAATAAGCCTGTATCAGCATGCAGGCAGGAGGAATACAGGAGGTGAAGCAGTGTATCCATGAATGGAGTGAATATGTAACTTTGTCAACCAGCTCATGACATGAACCTGTTTGGATGCTTGAAAAGCATTCTGTCTACAAGCACAGAAAGGAGGAACTCAGTAAGAGCTG
The DNA here is from genome assembly GCA_013400735.1 of Pomatostomus ruficeps. Taxonomy (NCBI): domain Eukaryota; kingdom Metazoa; phylum Chordata; class Aves; order Passeriformes; family Timaliidae; genus Pomatostomus; species Pomatostomus ruficeps. The sequence goes on from VYZT01022833.1 coordinate 9,387, forward strand.
ACCTAGACAGTGAGCATTTACTAGCACAAAAGTGCTTTTATTAATGCCACATAGGATTTCAGTGGAGTGACAGAGCAGGGAAGATGAGCAGTGGACTGCAATATCTGTGGACTTCAGCAGAGACTCCACAGTTAATATTCAGGAGAATTATAAACTGCTGGCAAGCAGTTGGTAGCACTGGAACAAAAATTACTGCTCTCTCAAAATTCCGTATTCTTTATCTGCTAAACCTGCCATCCTGTGAGTATTAAACACTGCAAAAATTGTCTTATGAAATATGCAATATCTGTCTGTGTGAACCTTTTCCTATGCTTGACGGCCACTTTGTAACATTCATTTATGATACACAAGGAGAAGGTAACAATCTATTTTTAAAACGGAATAGCATAGCTTCTGTCTGAAGCTGAACATGTTCACCTTTTAAACATCTTTCATAATTATAACATGGAAAGCACCTTCCTTTTAAAATTAGATGGCTACAGATGCATCAAGGGGCTATCTGTGAGAGTTCACTCAACTACACCTTCTCAGATATCTTCTAACTCCAGTCTTATGAGGACGTGAATAAGCTTGCATTGAGATGGGTGCAGTCTGTTCCTGAAATTCCTCCTCAGTATTATCGCATCTTTTTTTCTGCACATCATGCTGCTGAGTACAGAACAGGTGACATGTATTTTAAGCTCTTCATCACAGCACTGAAAAACTGTGGTCAAGTACCACCTAACAGAGACATCCCAGAATATGAAGGTAAATTGCTGAACATGGGATTTGTGTCCTCATTTTCATAGTACAGCTGCTGCAAGTGTTTGATTCTATGCTCAACAAAGCAGTTTGATCCAGTAATCTTCAATGCCCCCAGCTGCTCTCCCATGGCCTAGTAGTAGCAAATAGTTTCATGCTAAATAATACTCATATGAGTATCACCTCCAGAAATGAAAAAAATATTGGTGTACTCCTTTGGTTATCCAACTGCATGGGTGAGGCGAATCCTTGGTTTGGCAAAGAGGGTGGGGATCTACTATGTCTGTACTTGAGCAGTGCTCATGAGAACTGGAAACAGGGAGAAAATTACATGACTATAAAGTTGTGTAAAATGAGAAAATACATAGATATTAAGGAGGTGAAAGGACCAGAATGCATGGATACAGGTAACCGTAAACAAAAGTTCACTAACCACCCATTTACAGATCAGTCCAGGTATTCCTAGCCAATTACATCCAAGCTGCAAAACAAATGCAATTCCCCACACTTTCAGGAGAGTTGGTCTGCTCAGACTTAATGCATATCACTGGCATGTATAAAGGTAGAGAGTATGGATACCTACATATGTGTAGACAGATCCTCAGTTCATACACCAAATTTTATGCCAGAAACCACTGATGTCTAGAATAAAAATGAAGGAAATTGGCAGGACATCATGGATTCCAAGATATTTATAAACTTGGAAAGCTTTAGCAATGTAAAGCTGTGTTAAGATGGAGCCAACTACTGAGAATGCTGGCAGCCTGGAAGCTAAAAAGCTCTGTATGTTCATCTATAGTTATGTTTGAGCATGTTTCAGCATATTTGTGGTGTTCTTGTAATATACTAAAACTCAAAGCATCTCTCTCAACCTGTCAAGGCCCAAGTCCATTATTGCCTTTTGGTATTAAATTTCTGTTTTTTCTTTTCACTATCTCACACCCAAACTCTTAATTAGGTGCTGTGTTTATATAGAAATTTAAATTACCTAAAAAATTATGTGTTGACCAATGGAACATAATAGCGCTTTCACAACTTCTGCATCCCATGTTCTTGATAAAGAGAAGAAAACGCAAAACTCTTAAATTTATGAAAATTCTTTAATGTTATCATAACGTTTAAACCAACTTCTAAAAATAGCATGCTAGAAAACAGCTGAGTAATTATGGAAGTCTGTCCAATAGACAGCACACAGACACACATACTCAGGATCTTCTATGTGGTGACAAAACAGCTAAAGCTGGGAAGGCTTTAGGTTTGCATCTAAAGTGATGTTGCCCATGGCTAGAACACAGTGTATATGCTCAGACATGCAACTTTCATTCAAAACAGAATGTGTGTAAAGAATTAAGGCACCAAGAGACATTAAAAAAATTTAAAATATTTAGTTGCCTAATTACCAATGCTAGTCTGAGTAATAAACAAAATGTGTTAGATACACTAATTTATAGAGAGCAATTATATATGATTAATACCACATCCAATGGAATGATTCATATCACTGGAATGTTAAAATCACTGGCTATGAATTGTTAGGAAAGAGAGGGAAACTACAGGAAAAGCAGCGGATAATGCCCATGAAAGATAGCATTATCTGGTTTAAAACTATTGACAAAGTAAAGCAAAAATATTTGCAATGCTTATTGAACAACATTACATGATAAATCTTGAGATGGAGTAGTGGTGCAAAAGTTAGCAGCAGGCTACCAGACTGAATTTAGGAAGAGGATGAACAGCTCTTTAAAAATCTATCTGAGATGGCTAAGTAGAAGAATTGTATTTTGAGGATGCTAATCAAGAGTTATGTGCGGGTAATTTTACACACTGAAAGATTCTCAGAGTCTCTGAAAACTCTGGACAATCTTCTAATTGAAGTATTTAAAGAAATTCAAGAAAGTTCTAGAAGTAACTTGGTTCTTATGGATAAAGAATGATTTACCAACAGTTGTCAAGGTATTAGTGGGCACAGTATAACTTCCTATTTATGGGCAAACAAGCTGTGGTTCCATTTTGTAGTAAAACAGCCAGAAGTCTTTCAGGAGTGATGTATCAGGTTGCATTTTTCTTTCCATCTTGTCTCGTCTCTGAGTTAGGGGTTCCTAGCTCTTGCCAGTTTCAGAACTCAGTAGGAACTGAGAACTAGGAAACGCTACCTTTCTTCAGATCTCACAGTTCATAGTTCATGGCGCTGGTCCAGCCCCTGCTCTGTGACACTCTGAACCGCTCCATTTGTCACTCATACTGAGAATGGCTGACCCCTGGTGCAGGAGACACACACACACATATACAGTTAAACCCAGCTTTGAAAAAAACCAACAACAGCAGAATGCAAATATCTGAAATATCTAAAAACTCTATGTCTCATGGTGTTCATAAAAATATTACTGTTGATTTTGTAGTATATGAGAAAAATAGTACCTAGTGATGACAGATGTCTACTATGCAACCAATGTAAAATTATCAGTCTGCAGAAGAGGAAGAAGAATTCAACAAATATTTATTTTCTGGAAACATTATACTTTTGTATTTCAAAGAAAAGAAAAATAATATCCATTAGTAAAAATAGAGAGGACATTATCTAAGATATTGTCTAAGAAACGCCACAAGATAATACTGTTGGCATGTAACAAATCTTGAAAAAATTAATATTGTGCTGACATCTTAAAACAAAAAGTCTACATGGCTCTAGCCTACACTGTTGACATGAATCCTGAATTAAGTAATGGTAATTATGTGATGTAACTAGTGAAGAATTGAAGGTGATAGCATAATGTGGAGGAATGTGGTCGTGTGGAAAACACTCTGACTTCATCTTGTTTGGTGATAGTATTATAGGTGTGATTGTTAAATGTGCCTGCATCTGTTGTAGTCAGAATAAAAATCCATCTGTTTTCTTAGTGAAGGTAAAATATAACAGATTACTAGATTATAGTCTTCAAGCAACAACATTAAGAAGGTATTCCTTATAATAGAAAAGACTTTAGTCCAACACAGAAAGGCATGCTATGAGTAGCTTGGAGATGTTGCTATATAAACTTCAATTAGAAATATATATTAAAAGCTATGTTTATTAAGCTGTGGTACTATCTATTTGCAATCTTCAAAACAAAATGGGACATTTCCCAAATGCACAGTATCTTAAACAGAAATTATGAGCATAGTGTAAAAGTTAGGTGGCACTTTTGTTGATTGTCACATCTTCTGGCCTTAAAATCTGAAAAACTTTCCATTAAAACAAAAAGAACTCTGCCGTTGACTTCAGTAGAAATAGTTCTTCTATATGATTAACCTCATATAACTGAGGATAATAAATTAGGATTATTCAAGATAGAGCTAATGGCCAAATATTGAGCTTTTTAGATTTTGAAACTCATTTGTAGATTTCAGAAATTAAATTGTGTTCATATTTAAGGCTCCTTATTATTATTTACAAGCTACTGACTTCTCAACAGCAGGACCTATTAGTAGAAGTAAAAATATCTTTTAAAGGTAGAGAAAAAGGCAGCCTCAGTGCACAAGAAATTTAAAACCACTCTGAAGAGAACACTAGAAAATATATGACCAAGTATAATCCTGCTCCAGCATCAGGGAATGGGCAATATATCTACTAAACAATGGACCAAGGTGTCTGCATTGATGCAGATGAACCCTGGTATCTCACACTTGTGACTTGCCTGTATTACCATCCTCTAATAGTCATGCAGTACAGCCTAGGTGCATGAAGATAGGCCAGAAGATCTAGTCAATGAAATGGACTCAAAATATTTACTTCAACATACAGTCTCTCACAGAATGTTTCCTGAATTCAATAGAGAGTTGATGAGGCATTCTAACTCCAATAGTTCCATAACTTCAAAATTCAGTGTTGACACAGGGTCTTCAGTTGGGTTATATGGCCATTCCTACCAAACGCAGGAAAAAACCTTTTATTCCTCTCTTCATCCTACTGTCAGACTCAGAAAAAATTGTATGTGTTTTTGTAGTGCATGAAGAGGTAAGAGACAACTTTAACAAACATTTTATCCTGACTTTCTTTTTATAATAGTTATGGAAGTAGTAGTTGCTCTGTGCCAAATAACAGACCACTGTTTGAATGAAATCTCTCTACCTAGGGATTCTTCCCACCTCTTCATATATTTGCATTTATCTTCCAAATCTATTTTAATGAGCTCTATATAAAAATGAGAGCTCATACTTCTCGAGCCTGATGAACAGGTAATTACTGTTTTGATTCCCATGAGAGGTCTTTGAAAACCCATCTTGTCATGGAAGTTAAGGGCATAATGTTTTAATTGTAGGTAGGAGAGTGGGGATAGTGCTTAAGATGAATATTCTACCATGTAACCATAGTCCAAAATACCTTTACATAAATGACCTATCAATTGTGATTCAGCTTTCAGTTGTATGTTAAAGTGAGGTTAGATTTTTCTGCCAGAGCATCTTGATTATTCTCTTTCTCTGCTGTACTAACAGCTGCTTTTAATATTTCTCTATTTCATGGGTTTTGAATCAGATAGAAAGTAGCATGTTCTATGGATAAAAATTTAGGTCCATTCTTAATTGATTATATTATGGCAATTAAAAGGAACACCTACATTAATAAAGGTAGGAGAGCATTATCCTCTTCAACCTATTTGTTGGTGTTGATGAACTGCATTCAGGTAAAATATTCATTCCTTCCAGCTCAAACGTGCGATGGGATTCTCATGTTGCTGGATATTGATCCAAAGATGACAGTTCCAAAAACTTTCCCCATACACCAGCTCTTAGGCAGCTAATGTAATGGGTGCACCCATGGACAAAGGGTGCAGAAAATTCTGTCTGTCCTGAGGCACAGTGTCCCTGGGATCAGTGGTGCAATGGGAAAGTTCTGTATACCAACAGTAACAGCAGTGGAGTAGAGTCCAGATTTTCCACAGCAAATAGAGCTTACCCTAATTGTTTCAATTCTATTTTTTCCACAGAAAAAAATAAAAAGCAAACAAGCATTTTCAAGTCAGTGTCAGGCAAGAACTGGGAACAGAAACCTGGCCAAAGCAGGGATTTGGAGGCCCAGCCGGGAAGGAGAGAAGCTACCAGCAGAGCCATGCATGTGACCTGCCTCCTGGAAGTATAGCTGGAAGTGGAGACTCCTACAGGTAATTTTTAGCTATCCATTCTGGAACTGACTAACATCCAGTTTAATGAAATCACGTTGTATGATCCCTAGTTTTTGGCAGACTAAAGTAAATAAAACTAATTAAGAATTCATGTCAAGCTCATGACATCTACTTAAGCAACAAAATGCAAAAGATTATTCCATTTAGCCTTTTATAAAGAATAAAATAGTTGATCTTTATTTAATATTCTATTTCACTTCAAAATGTATCTAATTTTAATTTTGGAGGGTAATAACTTTTCTTTAAAGGGAAGTGAAACAAAATGTTTTTCCTCAGATTAATAGGAACCTTTTGGTTGATGCAAAATGAATGTTTTTCAGTGTGCATTGTAGAAAGAAAAGAAAAAATAACTTAGGTTTAAGTTGATCCAGAAGGTATATTTTTTCAATCTTTTTCTAGCATGAAGCTGAAAAAAGTAATTTTACTTACTCAGTTCTGTACACACAAATGGAGCCTGCAGGAGAAAGAGGTGCTCAGCATCCTTTAAAATCAGGACATTAAAGTAATGGTTTTACCCTATTGATCTTAAAGAGAAAGGAAATTGTACAATGAATGTATTTAGAGATGATACCAAAATATGAAGGACTGAAAATAGCAAACATCAGAGGAGCTTAGAAAGCATTAAAATGAATACAATTTAATGTGAGCAAATGTAAAATAATATACATGGAGAAAAATACTATCTGGCATAAAATCAAAGGAACATTCTATAGGAAGAATGGTAATGTGGAAAAGATTTGGGGAGAGAGATAACATATTGGACATGAGGTTTCAATTTAACGATGTTGCACAAGTAGCAGATCTATTCATGAAAACAAAGAGATATGAATTAAGATTTTGATTAGCTTATTGCTAATGGTTGATGAGGTATTCTACATCTTATCATTAGCAAAATTTGGTGCTACTTGGAGAAGTTAATCTAGTCAGAATATCTTTCAAAAATTTTTTGTGTTACATTACTTTTTTGTAAATAAATTTGTCCGCTATTATGTTCAGTGCGTACAGCACGTGTCTTAGAGACACTCCAGGAAATGATGACACAAACAAGTATTACAAGCTGTGATCTATTTTGTGAGAGGCTAAAGGTACTTCATGGTTAGAGCTTAAGGATAAGAATTTATGGTAACAGTCTGTAAACATTTAAATGGCAATAGTCCAAAATGAAGGAAAGATGACTAAATGAGGTTGGAAATGGCATATTAAAGAACAATAACTTGAAAGGGGAGAGAAATGTGTATATAAAGATTAAAAACAAAATGTAAGTTACAAGAACGATGAGATGAAGGGAAAATTTACCCTAGAGGTAGTTAGTGCATCATATCTACATGTGCTTCAAGGAAATTTGATAAAACCTCAAAGGCTTTCACAGAAGACAAGCTTTCCATGTAAGGCATTGGACTATTATACCTAGATGATCTTTTTCACGTGTTCCAGACTTGAAGTAGTTTGTGTTTTGCTGTGCCTCTTTTAAAGTTTCTAAATTTCAGATTCCTCTTTGTATTTGCAAGTCTGACAAGAAGATAGGTATGCTTTTGCTTTGTCAATATTTTTCCAGTTCAAGATGTTATGTAAGGCTTGACCTGGAAAACTGGAAGGGCTGGCAGGCACTGTTGGGTTTATCTGGTTTGGCATTGCTGGGATCTTCAGATACATCCCTGACCACGCACAAAAGGCAAGCATTGGAAACCCCCAAGTCCAAGACTGACAGTGTCAGAACCTTCATGGTTTCTTAATAGGTGCTTCAGTTAATGAATCACTTTGCACCAATGAAAACTTTCAGAGCTTCTTCAGCTGCAAGGATGCAGCGCAGAACAAGTTAGCTTTCATTTCACAGCTTCAAGGGGTTTTCTGCAACAGTACATATTTTTTATTTCCAAATGAACATTGTGTTTCTGAAGAACAGGATGACAGTCAAAGATAAAAATTAAACATAATATTAAAAAAAAGAGTAACAAAAATTTTTCAGGTTTCTTCCCCATCATACCCCTGATTAATCCAATCCTTGCCTGTAGGGACTAGATAGAAATCACATGGCTAACATTAAAATCTTGTTAAAGGATTAGGGGCCATGTCCTGAGCCACGGTAAATTGGATACAGCTCCATTGGCTTCAGCACAGCTTTACCCTTTCACAGCACTTGAGGATCTGACCATAAAAATGTCTTGAGCTGGTTTATTACAAGAATGGATAGGTATGTTCACATTTGATTTCTGGCTCCAAGTTTTCTTGACCTGTTATAGTTGCCCAGTTCTTGGTAGACTGAAATAAAAAATGACATGTGGAGTCTGATACTTGAAAGTGCCTTGCGAGATAGGAAATGCAAGAAGGAAACTTTCCAAGCAAAGTCTTGTTACCTCATTTTCACGCATTATGCCACACATTCTAACCGTGTGTGCATACACTTCTTTTACAAAACTATTGCCCCACTTTGTGTATTGGCTGGAATGATGATCCTGTTCTACATTTACTTTTATCTTTTCCAGTCCATGTGTGGGTCCCTGCCTAATTTATAATAATGCCATCCAAACCTTACATAAAATACACAAATTATTCATGTCATCATGAGCTTTTCCATAGTGACTAATTATTTTTATTGCATCTTATGAGAATAATATTATAATTCCCTTTCCACAGATGAGAGAACTGAGAGAGGAAAGGAGCACGGCCAGTTTTGGGCCACAGAGCAGATCAGTGGCAGGCCCAGAGCTCCTGGCTCCCAGCTTGTATTTATTTCTTCCCAAAAGAAGAGGGCTAGCCATATTCACAGCTTCCAGTATATACACTGACACTTATGAAAGCTATTTCAGAAGTCAAGGCAAAAATACTGCAATGGGGGCACTCAACTAATGACAAACACAGTGGTCACCTGTAAAAATATTATGTTAATGCTACTTACAGAACTTCTGGGATAGCAACAAATATAAACTTTTCAGAGTCTACGGCTTAATCACTTGATCGTACTTCCTGTTTATGAAATCTCCTCTTATTTTATACAACTTTTTTCTTTTTGCACAACATGATGGGGGGCTTCCAGCAACAGGCCTCTTTGTAGCATGAGGAATCTTTTAACAAGTACCTGGGTTTGTCATGTTCGAAGTCTGAAAATAATGCGAATTTTTTTATTATTCATGAATGTGTGTTGTAATTGCTCTAAAATTAATTCTTGAATTTCTGAGTCTCTGGACCATGGCACCATCTTGCAAAAGTATGAAGTAATGTGCAAACAACCTTGCTTATATACTGGAACTTGAAGTCCTTCTATATAAGCAAGTTCCATCCTACTTCATTAATAATATACAAAAATAATATGCAGTGTAAGAGGAGAGATTCATGACAGATTATTTCACAGTCTATCAGACACACATATCTCAAAGAAATAGCTGGTCTTTTTTTCCTGAAAACCCAGTTAAGAACTGACATATCTAAAAGATTTTTCTTTATTTAAAACATGTTTATTTATATAACCAAATTAAAGTATATGGAAATATTATTTGTATGCCTTTTAATCTCAACATCTTATTTTTGTTATGATAATAGAGGGTACAATCACAGAATATATCAGTCTTCTGATAGACTCATTTAATATTGTCCATTATAAGGTATTGACACTCCTTTGATGCAGAGGTTGAAGAGTTTCCCTGCAAGAGTATCCAGAGGACCTGTGTACTCATTTGATCACTCGTGTTGGATCCACCAGGATCCTATTTTGTCACAGCTTACTCCTCAGAGATTTTATAAGAAACTAAAAGAGATAGAGATGTATTTAAATACAAGGTTGCATCTCTTTTTCACCTGAGAATATGATCTCTCCTATGTTAGAGGTATGAGAGTGCTGAACATCATGAGAAGGGCTGTGTTTACAATACTTTCCTCTGAAACTAGAACTGAAAATGTCCCAAGATCCAAGAAGAAGCACATTCTTGGAAAACTTTCAGTCCAAAGGTGCAGATTAACGAGCTTCAGGACTTTTTCTAAAAAGCTTCTGGGTAAGCAGATGAACTTTGAATACTTACTTGCATACCACATCTTGCAAGGTCAAAGCTGGAGGACTGGAAATGATTTAGAATCTTTGGTCACGTTGATCTCACCAGCACAAGAAGATGAATCTCAAGTACATAGGGGATTCAGCTGTTATATAGCAAAGCAGTCTCTCCAGATGTTGTATTTCAGCAATGAACATCTCTAGGTGTTGGATAATCAAAATGGATATTCAGGAGATTTTTAGACAGCTCTACTTAGACAGGAATGTTCCCATCTACCATTTTAATTTATTTATTTTTTTATTCTAAACCTTTTGAAAGGAAGGCCACGTGAGACAGAAAAGATGTTGTACCCCTCAGGCAGAGTAAAGGATGCCAAGGAGCCACCTTAGAAACAGAGACAGCAGATGGATGGACATATATACTCTTACAAATACCTACTAGCATAGCTCTGCTCATCTAAAGGTCAGAAAGCAAAGAGCAATCCAGAACATCAACTTGGTTGTGGATACTCCTCCCCAGAGGACATTTTTCAAGACTTGAAATCAGGCTGGCAGCTTATGAAACATGTAATCTTGCTCCCACATGTCTCATGCAAAACTACAAGAAATAATATTCATGTTGCTGACACCAGAAGTCAAGACACATAATCAAGTGCCATAAAGTCATTTACTATAAAGTGTAGTCAGGAGGCTTTGGCTTGTTTTCTGTGGTCAAACAATATGTATGAACAAGCTTATAGATTTTTTTTTTTTTTTTTTTGCACCTGTAAAAATTATTTCTCGTCACCATCATGGAGGTGTTTTCATGATTCACCCCTCAAATAGCTGCTTTTCTGAGAACATTGTCCTTTCTGATGGCTAGTAATTGTACATTGCAATCCTTCTGCATAGGTGCTTAAAGCCAAAATGGGATTGTACCGTACTGTATTGTACTGTACTGAAACAGTACAGTAGTACTGTTTCCCCTCTTATAATCTACTTCCCTTTTTTTTGACCATTCTACACTTCCCTTACACTAATATAAATGCACCCAAAAAAAGTAGAGTCTGATTAGAACTAATTCTCCAATGGGTAGTTTACATTCTCACTTTTCCAACTGCTATATTTAGCAATTGTTAGAGAAAATAAGAAAAGTGAAATTGCTGAACAAAAATGATTGAACACTGATTACAGAAATAAGCTAGATTATTGTGTAGGCCTGATTTTTTAGAATATGTACCCCTTTCAAATTCTAAAAATGTATGTCTATTTTAGACATTTGTAAGGCATTTGGCAAGCACTGCTTAGAAGATGGTATTGAAATTTAATTTTAAATGTTTGAAAATCTTAGTTTAGGTCAGAAATGGAAATCTCTCTGAAGAGATCAGCCTCTGCTTGGTGAGACAAATCTCAAATCATGCAGACAACAGGAATTAATTTCTGGAAATTTCCACTAATGTGAACTTAGATAAGGCAGGGTATTGTAAACAATGAATTACACGACACTGACAAAAGCCTAAGGTCCAGTTTAGTTTTATAAACCCATGGCATAGCAATTTTGCATATTGCCTGTCCAGAGAACACCAGTTTTAACAGGCAATACTAATGCTTAAAAATCAGTGTTATTTTGGGTGTTGTCTTAACCTCTCCGTTCTGTATCCACAAATCTAAAAGACTCAATATACTTCCAAGAATAAAGGTGGAGTGTTCTATGTATTCAGATGATGATTTTTCTTCGTATCAATCCCTTTTTTGCATTATCCTTCTTTCTCAGGATTCTATATGAGCACTCTGGAAATCTTGGGGGCTCCTAAAGAGAAAATGTAGAGAGGAATCTCTTGAAAGGGACAAAATGTGAGATGTAACTCCCTCTGATTCATCCATATCTATTGTGGAAAACGTGAATCCCAGGAGATGGGGGTAGCATTATTGCCAAAGGATGGAATGGGGTGCCAAGAACTTAGGAGCACAGGTGAACACATATGATCTATTTCCTGGTTTGGAACCCTGGAATCCAGCATGTCTGAGGTATTTCTCCAATCCATTCTGCCAGAGAGCAAGGAAAGGGTAAGACTCACCTGCGCTGGAACAGTTCAGGAGCCTTTTCTCCATGGAAATTCTGTGGGAAATATCATCCCTTTAGCCTCTTCTGTAGGGTGTTTACTGCTAGAGGGGACAATCAGGCCCAGACATATTACATACAGATTATCCACTTAATCTCATTTCAACAATTATTGGTATTTCTCCTCCTGCACTTATTCCAAATAGACAAATATATGTTCCTTTGACTGCTGTGTAAAAGGATGTCCCTTTTCACTACATTAATGCCTAACCTTCAACCATCAAGTTTTCCTTATAAAATAAAAGGGAAGTATACTTGATGCAGGAAGTTGCAAATAAATTAAGCTCTGTGTTAGATAAACAAATTTTTAATGACTGCTAGCTATTGATTTACTTTCTAATCTGACTTCATTGGTTCAGAAATTATTTTCCATGCTTGCTGGGGAATATTCATTTAAACCCTAGGGTTTGGTCTACACTAAGGAAATTTCTTCCAAGTTTTTAGTGGTTTTAGACATGATTTGCCATTGCAATTTTAAAAGTGTTTGGAATTGTTGTTTAGGCTTCATTATGTTGGTCTCAACTAAGAAAAGTATGACTTTTTTGATGCTTCATCTAAACAAGGACTTGAACTGGCTTTTAAGCAAGAATTCAAGAGCCCATATTAAGAAGTAATGACACTCCCGGGAGCTTTGACTGGCACTGAACCTTTGAATTCACAGCTTTCCACATTGCTCGCACTGTTCCTGACAATTTGATCAGATTTCACTGAAAGAAGAGTGTTTCTGAAAGATGCTGCTCTTAGGCCTTAAACTCATGCAACATTTGATAGGAACATATTGCAAGCATTTTAACATAGTACAGGTATTTATGAATTTGTGTCCAATAGACAGCTTCAACCACTAAGTAATGCAATGCACAGGCTTTCAGATTTTCTAGGTAATAATTTCAATACTATTGACGGTAGTATGGTTCTGTGTCACTTGACCGCTTGGCTTGCCCAGAGACCAGCGGGTGACAAAAGCACTTGGCTTGGTAAGACTGCCAGTCCTCAATACAGGCTTCAGTCTGCCTCCCCAGGTAGCTGTCTGCGCCGAGGCTCAGTGTGCAGCTGCAGACCGATACAATGTTGCGAAGGGGAGTGAAGGAGTGGAGGGACTCTTAGATAGCAGCACCCAAAGGTTTTACTGTAGCCACACCAGCCAGCAGAAATCGGGGACGCCGGGCGACCAAAAAAACCCCTAGCTACTGTTAAAAGGGATTAAATACAAAACAGAAAGGGGCGTGGAAAGGGGCGAAACCAGGGTTTAACAAATCAGGGAATGACAAGGAATGACAGATACCCAATTATGTTTGAGCAGGGGAGGAATATATTTGAACCGACAAATGAAAACCATAGAACCGTAGAACTTTCTAGAACACCATGAATATTACAATGAACCTAATGAATATTATAATGAACCCAATGAATATTATAATAACTCCGAGGGGAAAGGGGTGGAGATGGGCAAGTGACGGACAGCCTAAATGGCGGGAACTTGCCCAGCCATGCCTCCATCTCGGGATTGCTGTCCGGGTCAGGGGAATCATTCCATTTAATGTCAGAATTGACCCACATAGAGAAGGTGGGCTGGGTCAGCTGGACAGGCGGGGCAGATGGCACTATCGCCTCAGGCTGGGCCACTACCACCATTCTGCATTAGGTCTTCAGGTAAATGTCTGTTAAATTATAACATCTGTTAACATGCAAGCTTCAAATTTTAACCTGTAGCCACATTTCTTTTGGTGAATATTTTTATAATACATCTAGAGTAATTCTGTAGCACTATGGATGAGTGTGATCAACCAGCTGTTGCTCTCAAAAAATCTTCAACTGTAAACTCAGATAATTTGTGGCATTAACAGCTTTTTTATATAAAATAAAATACAATTAAAAAAAACCGAAACAACAAAGGAAAAAGAAAGAAAAAGCCTTCTCTACCTTCTGTATCATGAAAAGGACAGTTTTGCTTTAACTACCCTGAATGCACTTAGGTAACTGCATTTCAATGGGCATAGATGCAAGGTTTCTGTTAAATAACAGCTGTATTTCCTGAAGGGGAGGTCCTTTTAATAGTAAAAAAAAAAAAGTTTTTAGAGTAGGCATTTAGCTCTGCTTTCTCCAGTAGATGTCACTTGCAGTACATAATAATTCATATAAAGAAGTCAGAGTATATAGAAATTCATTGCTTTCCCTGAAATATGCAAGCTAAATTAAAAAGCCATTTTAGTGCCCTGTGTATGTAGTAAGTTTGGCATTTGGTTTACTTTAACAGATGGCATTGAAATAACAAAAGGTAAAGCATTTTTTCCCAATTGATCAGTGAGGATTATGTCTCTTTCTCCTGTAATTTGAAATAACAGAAGGAGACAAATATACTTGTTGACACATGTGAGGTCTGGGTCACACATGATCTAATATTATATTGACAAGTAGTTTTTGGCAATTGCTAGACTTACTTTAAAGAGAAAATGTATTATGCAATTATTTTTTATTTCAGAAGCATTAGCAATTTGGATTAAATTTAGGAGGGAAGACCTATAGAACACATATGTACCAAAAGCAGAGCTGTTTTCTTATGTCAACAAAGGAGAACTTGTGGATATATTACATATTTAAGGGAAACTGTCTTGTGTTACAGTTGATTAGAAATGTAAGCAATGTTCTAGGAACATTTTACCTGATTTCTAATAATTTTTAATCTATTTCTTTTATTATAACTATAGTGTAACAACATCATCTTCAGTCAGATCACTATGGACTTATTTACGTGCAAACCAGCATTTTCAGGACCTTGGAGCCTCAAGGATGCACTGTGATCTCACAGTTGCTGCTGACAGTAAATTATCCACAAATACTCACTTTTTGTTAACTTACATCATTTTGCTTGTCTCCAACTGGTACGCCAGCCAAGACTACGTTATAGAATTTAGGTGCTGGTTGTTCATTTGCTGGCTGATCACAGTGTTTGATGTCTCCCGTTTGTAGTCATCCCTCCTCTGCTAACCTTAGCAGTTCTCCCTTTCAACAGGTATGAGATTGCTATACTGCTGTGTTCATTTCCATTCCACTCTCCATTGCATGGGTGAGTTGGCCAGTTTTGAACTTTAGTCTTCTCCTGTTTTCTTCCTGGATTCTGATCAAAGACCCACAGAAAATCCCAACACAGACTGTTTTAGAGAGAGGAATAAAAACTAGCTATGCTATCTTCTCATCTTATTCCCATCTCATCCCCCTATCTCCCCCAGGCAACCACACACAAATACAATTTTGAGAGTTTTCAGAAGGAATGCAAAGAAGGCAGGAACCACAGAGACTTGGGCATGACCACCACTTTTACACCTTTGTTCTCTCCCAACTGAATAATTCAAAGGTGGATAAACCGTGTCCTGCTCATGAAAGGCTTTGAGGACCCTACCATGGGAGAGTAGTGAAGACCATTAAAGCTTTGTCCCTCACCCCCAAAGAAACCTGGTGAACACTGTAAATGAAAGGAGTAAAAGCCTGGAAATACAATAGAAATACATTTTTTCCCAAAATGCAGCTGAAGGTGATTACTGCATGGGAAACTTTAAACCAGCTGCAGCAAATTCGGTCTTACTGAGCGCTACCTGCTGTCTTGGTTTTTCTGCACAAGAGGAGGAAAGGAGATGAGAGGCAAAGATAGACAGCCAAAGGTGATGAAGAAAAACTATTAGCATCCAAAGGAGGCAAAAAGATGGTGAAGGGCCTTGAGGGGAAGCTGTATGAGGAGCAGCTGAGGTCACTTGGTCTGTTCAGCCTGGAGGAGACTGAGGGGAGACCTCATTGCAGTTACAACTTCCTTGTGAGGGGAAGAGGAGGGCCAGGCATTGATCTCTGCTCTGTGCTCACCAGTGACAGCGCCCAAAAGAATGGCAGGAGGCTGTATCAGGGGAGGTTTAGGTTGGATATTAAGAAAAGGTTCTTCACCCAGAGGGTGTTTGGGCGCTGGAATAGGCTCCCCGGGGAAGTGGTCACAGCACCAGCCTGACAGAGCTCAAGAAGCTTTTGAACAACGCTCTCAGGCACATGGTGTGACTCTTGAGGATCCAGGAGTTGGACTCAATGATCCTCATGTGTCTCTTCCAATTCAGCTGATTCTCTGATTCTGAAGAAACGCAAGCTCTCAAAAGGAGTGTTTACACTCTTGAACCTGGGAAGAAAGGTACAGAAATGTATAAATCTACAAAACATACAGGCATCCAAGTTTTCCTTTGTTTGATTTGATGATTCATAACAGAGATGTGGCATTCAAGTGGCCTAATATGAGCCTGCTTTGGGTCACGTATAACATACTAGGTCTGTAACTGTTTTTATCCCAGGTCACAGGCCAGAAATCAGTATCAATAGAGTTAAAGGACTTACAAATTAAGAGTAGAGGCAGTTTGTTGGAAAGATATAGAAAACTCCACAAAGAGCAAAGCAGAAAAAGAAATCTGCAAATGAATTAGAAGTTTAAATCCTGGTTAATCACGTTTCTGGGTACTGTAGAGACTCATGCTCTCTGGTTGTGTTAATTTTATGTCACTTTTTTCCATTTTCTTTAGGAAAAAGGAATTTGCCAGAAAATAAAAATAACCCAACTCTTTGAAACTTTCACCTGACACAGGCTGTTGGTATTCTGCTGAACTGAAGAATGGTCTGTAACACTACTGACCTATATTCATAAGAATGCAATATCCAGTCAAAGCTGACTCTATCTAGGACAACCACATTTTTTTAAGCAGCAGTCATATTACACAGTGATGCATGAAATGTAAGTCTGAAAAGGTTAGAAGAGTTTTGGTATTTATTTCCTTTGCTTATAGGCACAAACAAGTTGGTTTTGACAATAATTTCTAATGTAAAGAGATGATAATTTCTCATTTAAATGAAGATGTGCTTTACTGAAAATGAACAAGGTTATAAACAGGCAAATAAAACTTGTGGTGTCATGTAATCTAAAGACAGAGCTTTGAACAGGGATTACAAAATTAATGTATTGGACATATACTGGTACCTCACATCAGAGGATCTCATATTTTCTTACTAATTCCATGTCACAGAGCCACAAAGCCATTCATTGTGAGCTTCCTCTTATAGTTATGGAGGGATGCATATAATTAATCTCTCATAAACCTGACCAGTCTCAGTGAGAGAGCCAGAAGGAAATCTAAGACTAGATTTCAAGATCTCTGCTAAAACCAAGAGGTAACTTTCCCTTTCACTCTTGCTAAGGGGAGATTAATTTGTCTCTGCACAGATTGGGAAAGTTGAAGGGAATGTTCCTGAAAAAGCAATCCAGTCTTTTACATTCCTGAGTTACTCTTTCTAATTTATCTATTGTTTATTCACGCTGAGAAATACACAGATTTAAAGAACTTATGGCAGAAAGCTCTCTGAATTCAAGCATGGTATATACAGGTATCTTTTGATATTGTGATGGCATGAGAGATACATTAGCTTCTGACAAGCTCATGCAGGGGATTGGGCAGGACCAAGGTTATCCCTTTCCTAAATTATTTGACATCTGTTTTTTTCCTTTTACAATGTTTTGACAAGAGTTAATTGCCAGCTTCATTTAAGTGAGTGGATGGTTTTAGAGGCAGCACTGCAAGAAGTCATGTGCTTCTTCTTATAGAACTAGAGTAACTTATGCCACCTCCAAATGAATATCCCTGCTTGATTTTGCCATCGGTATTGGTAAATGTATATATTTAGCTTCACTTGACCTGGTAAAGCTTCATCTGTCATGCCAGAGAGTAAGGATGGCACACGGGATGTAAAAGTCATTGAAGAAAGGGAATTGGTTAGTATATTAGAGTGAGCATTAAGTAATCAAAATATAAACCCTGAGGAAAAACAAACACTCTGGAGTAATTTTAAATGGGCAGATTACTTCTGGCAGTTTTGCCTTTTGGTTCTGTGTTCTCATCAACATTTTAAACCATTCAATTTCAAATATCCACACAACTCACAAATAAGACAGGAGACCCAATACTTTATTGATGCTTACAGTCACAAAAATTAAGAAGCTGTGAGTTAAATGGTCAGGCTGGCCATCCTTCAAGTGATCATTCTTTTAAATCTCTGTGCTCCAGCAGCTTGCTCTGAGATTTGCAAGTTATTTGATTACCACTTTTGAGAGCTAAATTCTGTGAAACAAGTAGATAATCTCCACTGGCTATAATTTTATGACAGGACTTTCATTAACAGGAGATCCTTCTACTGAAGTCAAATGAAGTGAGTAATTATTCTATTTTGCAGTATTGCTATTCAGGTATTTTTGACAACTGAATTTTTTGTCGTACTAAGCAACACAACACAGGAGATTGGATACTCAGAGGAAACTATAATTCTCTTGGGGGAAAAAATTAAAAAATGGTGTCTGGTCACTTTATACATATCAGGCCTCCAAGCGCATGCTGAATTGCAAAAATATAACGCATTCAAAAAGAATATTTATGTGTTCCTTCTTCACTGCATGTGCAGTATTTTTCTCCTATGTCACAAAAACTGTAACCACAATTTACAAGTATATGCACAATCAAATTACTATTGATTTAGCAATGCCTTTCTTTGATGTCCCTTGCCTTAACCTCATTTATAAAGCTGTTTTGCATTATTTCAAACTGTCAATGATTTGTGACTCATGAATATTCAAATCTAATTTGCACTTACCTATTTTGTATGCATGCTTACTTGTAATTTGTCTCATTTGCCCTTTGTTTTGTGTTTGTTTTCAGGTTATTTAGTGAAATATACTCTGTTTTTAAAGTAATAATATCAAGTTAAACACAAATTGTGTAATTCTCACCTTACTAGAGTCTTACATCACTGCAACTCCATTAACTTCACTGGAGTTTCTCCTGCTTAAGTGAAGAGAAAGAGGTCCATGAACTGTTTTTGTTTTTTCTTTGTCTCTGTGTTCACATCAACATCATTTAGCATGTTTCATTGGAATTGCAATAGCTTTATTTAGTATTTTATTCTGAAAGAAATATCAAGACTAAACTGTCTCATCCTAGTATTTCAGACTTCAGGACAGTTCAGATCTCCAGGTTGGAGTGAAAATTAAGTTTTTCCTCTGACTTAAAACACTTTATTATCAGAGCAAACAAATATTTCATTTTACTTATTTTTGTGGTAAATCCAGTAGAATAAATCCCCACCTTAAGAATACAGTACAATAATATACCCCTTCCTGTTGCAGTGTGCTATGGCCAGTTTCGGTTTACCTCATGGCCAGGCTCTGCTATCTCTCCCCTCCCCCAGTATGTGGTTTCTCCTCCCGGAGGGCTCTGTATTGTGCAATCCTATACAAAGCCCGCCAAATTCAAACCCCTCACTCCTACCTCACAGGATGTTTGTACCCTCCCCCACCCCCTTGTGTTGGTATATATGTAACTGTAACTCCCTGTGCCAGCGCTTCCCTGGCACAATCCTGGTGCCCAAATAAAACATCTGAGGAGCCCCTCCGCTTGTCTCTCCTTCCTCAGCGTGCCTGGAACACTGGTGGGTTGGGTGAAACTTTCCTGGACCTTAGCCAGCCCTCTTGCGTCCCTGAAGCAGCCAGCCAGACCCTGGAACCGTGAGTGGACGCCCAGGCATTGCGGCACCTTCCAAGGAAAAACTCCACCTAACAAGTATACTAATTGCAGCACAGTGGGTCCAAAATTCCATTCATTTCATGCTTGTTAATCTAAAAAACAT